>OY288243.1:44545877-44778377 GCA_958450325.1 Agrostemma githago
TCGTAATCCTCGATTGGCCTGGTAGCTACTCTGACTTTCGCCTTGTCCAAGCCTCAGTCAGAGTGGGGGCTCTGTAGACACCCGCATTTTGCCTGCTAGTGTCTATAGCAGTCCCCGACAAAACACCCGATGATGATCGGACGTAAACGTGACTTAATACGCTCGAATACGGACTCGGAATCAATAGTATCCGATGTGGGCATTTAGCGGAGTGCAAATCTCTCAAAACCGACCTCAAATCCAGGCCCAGTGGGTCGTTCCGAGCAAAATAAGACTAATTTGGGCCAAAACCGACACCAAAAATAAATCCCGTCTTTTGGCGACCGGGTCAAAACCCGGTCAAAGACGAACCCGTCACAAAAACCAGCCAAATGCATCTTCTAGAAGCTGGCGCCCAATCCAAATTCAAAAAAGATTACAACAAACAACAATATCAATTCTTTCCTAAAATAGCTCGATTTGCTTGATCCACTCGATCGAGTGGATTGACCCACTCGGTCGAGTGGAGCGTCAAAAACCGGACCAGATTCATTTCTGAGGGCACTCGACCGAGTGCACTAGGGCACTCGATCGAGTGACCCTAGGTCGGGGGGTGAAGCCTATAAATACCCCCTTAACCCCATTCACTTCAGAAGCTTTTCCCCATGCATTCTTAGTCTACACTTTCTACCCTAATCCTACCATACTACATTTCTACTATTTCAATCTTCCACATTCATACACATTCATATATACAAAATCAACACATACACATTCAAAACCCGAGATCAAAACTCGTCAAAGACCCGAGAGCATCCTCTCCCTAACCAAACACACCCTAACTCACCCTACATATCTCGACACTCCCGCGCACACGCCGCTACTACGAGTTCGTTTCCGAGGCCATTTAAGCATGTAGGTTGAGGGTGTCATCAAACCCCGTTTCTTTTTCTCCCTTCTCTTTTACTGTTTTTTATGTATATATTATTATTATTATTATTATTATTATTACTATTATTACTACTACTAACCGCTAACACTAACCTTTAATTTTGTGCATACTAACATTTTATTTATGTATTCTAACACTAACTTTCATTTTTGTATACTAACACTTTAATTCCGTATTCTAACATCTAACATTATTATACCGTGTATATATACATACTAGTATTTAAATCTCGGTTTCGGATGCGTTTGACTATAATTGTCGCCTAAAGTCCGTCTAATCCCTTTACGAGCAACGACGGAGGTGGAGCCCTTTCGAGGAGCCCCGCCCCAATGTACTCAAGGGCGTGACGTGTAACACCCGCTATTTTTCCTAAGCATTTTTATTCTTTCCGTTAGGACTTCGTCTTAACTCTGTCACTTTTGGCCTCATATTTTATCATTTTACTAAGCTTTATTTTAATTTTTGAGTTTAATAATTTCTATTTTTAATTTTAAAGATTTAAAATTCTTTTAAATCCATTTATTTGGTTTCTTCGTAAACTAAGTAATTTTTCCGCGAGGAATTCTATTTCTCTCCGAATTGACATTTTTAAGCTTGGATTTAAGTTATTTCTTTTTCCTGAAAATGTTTGAATACGTTTATGGAATATTTTCTACTAAGATATATTTTAGTTACTAAAAACAAGCCAATTATGATTTTATTACGAAGCTTCGCGAATAATTATTTTCTTACGCGAGGTTTACTCGAATTACTTTGAAATGCCTTTAACTATTTTACGATTATACTTTTTATCAACTTATAAATTATTTGAGACTGTTTTCTCACATTTTGGACCGACTAAGCTCTTGGTCACAAGTTTTATTACATTTTATTTAAACGATTCATTTTATCACATTAAAACATAATCATAAGATAAATCATTTTCATTCATTGTAGCATTTATGTCAAAGCTTATCTTACTCCCTCTCTTATCCCATTTGGCCGGCCAACTTATGGTCTAGGTACACTCTTGTATTCTTTTTTTGTAAGCCTTAATTCATGCTTACTCTTTTAAGTATTGTATCACCCATCTCCACCTTTACTCTCTACATTCATTTCTTTTACATTCACCAAAAATATTCATCACTCTCTTCTCCTCTCTTTTGGCCGTGTGACCCTTAGCCATTCTAGGCAAATTTTTGCTCCATTTCTAGTCTCAATCGCATCATTCTTATCGTCATAATCATCCTCTTTCCGATTCCTTCGTTAAGGTATTAATCGACATCATTTTCGATCAATTTTTACCTTGTTTTTTTAGTTTTCTCATGGTATTTTCCGCCATGATTTTCGTGTTGGTAGGATTTTTGGACGATCCCGAAGCCGACGAATACATCGTTGATTCAGACTTGGAGTAGAGGTAACGTCGATGTAACTCGGTATTTCAAGATTTTAATTGAGTATTTGCATGTATATATTTTTATATTTTATTTTGGCAATATATGTATGTCACGAATTCTGGAAAAATTTTAAAGTTGAAATTTTGCATGTTTCGATATTGTTATCGCTTTTACGAGATTAACGATTAAATTGTTATATTAATTTGTAAAATCGTAATAATCGGCCTAAACATGTAATATATATTTATATTCTGAAAAAATGTTGTTTTTGATGATTTTTAGTAATTTAGTATTTTTCTGATATTTTTATATCGATTATTGAATTATTATCGTTTTCGGACAAAAACGATTAAAAACCGATTTTTAGTTCTAGTACTTAAACATTTTATTTTAATCTGATTTTTGACGTGGTGAAACTTTCTGGTGAAATAGAATTTTCTGAATTTTTTTCATAATTTTTCGGAATTTTTAAGTGGATGAATTAATTAATCACTTTAAATCATCGTTTATCCTTAAAACCGTGTTTGTTGTTTAAATTCTCGATTTCTGGTCTTTAGTTTAAATCTGAAAAATTTATGATTCTGATGATTTCATATTAAAATGTATTATTATGATTTTTAGTGCCTTAATAAAATGTTAGGAACGATAGGTTTATTAATAAAATCGTTAATTGCGAAAACGGGTTTAAATGACGGTTTTATTGAAATTTGTTGAATCTGGGTTTTGGAAAAATCTGGAAAAATTTATATTCTGTAAAATTAGGATTTTAAAGTGTAATAATAATTTTTGGATATTAATACTTAAATCGTTTTGTAATTACTATTTTTATTAATCGTTATTGTCGAGATTGGACGATTAACGAGAAAACGCTTTAAAAACCGAGTTTTTAGAATTCTGGAAATTTTCTTTTCTGGACATAATGTCCATAAATATAATTTAACTATTTTACGTAATTTTTGTACTATTTATTATAGTCTTTAATTAATAAATATTGATTTCGGACAAATTGTGATTTATCGCTAAATTGCTTCGTCTTACCTAAAGGAATTATTTTTCCAGCAATTTTGAAAGTATTTAAATCTGAAACTTTAAGAGTTAAATCATCCCTTAACATACTCTAAATATATTTGTTGGGTTGGTTAAATAAAGACGTTCAAATATTTATTTGATGTTTGCCGTAAAATCCTATTTATAATTTTATCGTCGAAACTAATAATAATTAGGGACTTTTAGCTTTATTACTTTTGAAAACTCCCTAATTAGTAATATTAAAATGTTTAAGACATTTTTAATCATCTTATAACACTTATACGATATTTTAATAATTTCATAAAATCAAATGTTCTTACTTTAATAATTAATATCGTTAAGGACGAAAGTATTAGTTTTATAAATCTATATCGTTTACTAAAATGTGGTATTAGTATGAACTAATATTTTCACTACTTTGATATGATGCTATTTTTAGTAAAGTTTCTAAAAATAGAAGTTTCCTAAAATAGAAGTTTCCTAAAATAGAAAGTTTCCTCTTTTAGAATATAAATGTTTACTTCTTTTATCCTCATATTGTTTATGATGAATACATCTTTTAAATATCGATAATGGTTTGTTTTGGAGTTATGGAATAAGGACAAGTGTGGGTTTAGAGTAATATAGTCTGGGGTGTACGTTTTGCCATCAACTATAAAGCTGGTGTGTCTATGTTGAGACACATTGGTCGTTGAACTGAGCATGGTTTGTGTTCAGGAGTATGTATATTTTGACCATAAACTTAGATATCGCATCGTGTAAGTCGCCGTCGGGTTGAACTGGATTACGGTTGGTGTCCAGGAGGGGTGTACATTACTTAAGCCAGGACCTCGCTGCACGCAGTCCTGTTATAGTTGAGTTGCCTAGTTAGAGACCAAAGTCTAATTTGTTTGACTAAGTTCTCGAAACTAGTTTTTAGTATTATCCTAGTGAAAGTCTAGATTCTACATTAATCCTATCCATAACGCCATTTTGATTATTTTATTTATTATCGATATAAATTGGTTTGCAGGTTGGCAAATATTTTTATGTTTCTTCGGAAACCCTTTTGATTATTTTGTTTTACGCTAAAGCTTATTTTAATAAGATGTTTTAATGTTTTCCTTTTTACTATTTTTCTATAATAGTAATTACAATTTTAAAATCCTGTTATACGGCTGGGAGAACGTTGGCGTTGCTCCCCACTGATTGTGGCTGTTATGTTTTAACATGGCAGGTATACGTGTTCCGGGTGTGGGCTAGCGAGCAGTGTGGATCCTGCTTATTTATTTTTATAATTATGTCCTATGGATTGTTCAAACCCCTTCTGTGGATTGTTTTAAATTTTGGCCATTTTATTTAAGGCCCATTGTTTGACTTTACCATTTTAATTTTGCTAAGACATAGTTACAGTGTGTTTTAATCCCGACTCTACAGTGTTTCCGCCACTGTATCGCGTTAGATTTTCTAGGGGATTACAGTTGGTATCAGAGCATCACTGCTCCCGACGCTTACACACCTGAAATTAGGGAAAAATACCAGTAAATTATTTAAACAGTAAATAAAAATATTATTAGAGATGGGTAGAAACAAATAAGGACTTAACTGTTAAGATTATCTGTTCCTGAACTCAATGATTAGCATTGAATATTTGTTTTATATGTCGAAGAAGATGAAAGAACAAGTTGCTGATATGCTGCTCCAGATCGGGACAAGACCTACTTAGCACTCTCAACGCCTGCTGACTCGAGTGGACAACTAGGTGCTCCAAGAAAGATTTCGATAATGACTTTTAGCTCCGGTTCCGTTTACTTAAGCTACAGGCAAGATGATCAAGAGTAGATTCATGTTCCATGATGTCGCAGTAAATCTAGATGGAGCGACCCATGACTTGTGTGCTCGTTCCTCTACAAGAAGATGAAGTAATCCATTTTGGATTCCCTCGTGAACTCGAGAGGCCCGAAGATTCTCTTCTGGTTCAAGAACTTAGTAATATAGGATCATCGATTCTTTTCTTCCTTCCTCTATTTCTTCCAATTCTTCTCTTATATATTCTCATCTTCATTCTCTTGGTGAATCCTTGTTCTATTCTTCTATTCTACCATCTTTCTCTTGAGATTCTTTTGTTAGACCGGTTTCTGTCTCAGTGAACCCCGTGAAAGGATATAGATGTTTGAGGTTTAGTAAACCCTTGTTACCTAGGGCTTGAGGGTTGTGAGTTATACCTTGTTATCTATCTTAGTAAGCTTTTGAGGATCGATTTGAATAATAAATTGTCAATTAATGGAATTAGGTTGGTACTTTAGACTCTGAACCTTGGGTTATAGGTTACTTGATTATTTGGAGGACTTAGAGTTGAATATATTTTGGGGTAGTAAGAGTATATCGTATTTGATGGATACCTAGTACCTAACCTAGAACCAAACTAAGGGTAACTCATAATATTACCTTGGATTATTTACCTAATGCTTATTTAATTAATGCATCGCGAATATTTGAGATCATAGAGTATTGTTTAAGGTGTCAGACTGAGTGTTGTGGTACCATTGAAGGTTTTCATTAATGTCGTTAGAAATTTTGGTTGACATAGATTACCCGTATTTCTTAAGGATTAAATCGTTGATCGTCGTTTAAGGTTGTAACCTATGAACTTTGGAGTTGAGTGATCTAACTTGGGATAAATTGTTGTTGCCCCTAGAGAAGAGAACTATCTTGCACAATCACAGTTTGGTTTTATTGTGCTGTTTTGAGGAATATTATAATACGGATCATCTTTGGGACTGTTATAACCTTAGACCAACGAGATTGTGGCTTTGTTGAGTTATTAAATATTTTGTGGTTGCACCATTACGATTAGAAATTTGATGGACTTCTTGGAAACATTAATCGAATGATGTGTTTGAAAATGTGAGTGTTTGCGCCATTACCTATAGGTTTGAGCGTGTTTGAGGATTTATTATACTTCCCCAACTTCTGTACTTGTGGTATTATAAATATGTCGGTGATCATCTTTGAGGATTTCGTGTCCGAACTTTATTAATTGGTGGGTTTTAGTTAGTGTTCCTTACTCGAGAAATTTGAAGTATACCTCGAGTTCAGACCTTTTGAACTTTGAATTACGAGCCTTAGTGATTACAAGTTTGGGTATGTTTTGATGACTGTTGGAATCTTAATTAATGGATTAGTCTAAATCGTTTGTGGATTCTTACCATACTAATTGAAAGATTATATAAGTATGTAAGGCTTAATTTTGGAGGCTATAGCAGTTGATGTTTTTGGAGGTTTTAGATTGAGTAGGACCACCCTGTACTGATATTGGACTTAGCATTATTTGATGGGAATTAGGAACCCGTGTTTGTGGAAGTCGTGCTAGGAATCTCGAGATGATTAATTTCTTCCATAATCCTTGAGAGCTCTTTTTTATTCTCAACTCCGTCTTTCTTTCTGCTCCTCTTGAATTCTGTTACGGTAACTCCTGCCAATCCCTTCAACCTTTGTCGATTTTGAAAGCTCTTATTTTTAATTTATTTATCCTTGTTCTATTTGCCCGTTAACTATTTTTCGAACTCCCTATTTTATAAAAAGTTTGACTACTTTAAAAAAAAATTGGACTATCGTAAAATTTTAACATTTTGAGTTATAATTTCTAATTGTGAATTTGCCCGTTTTGTAAAAAGCTGGACTAATTTAAAAATTTTGATTTTCATGAAATTTTAACATTTTGAAGCATGATTTCAAATTTTTAAATTCCCCATTTTGTAAAAACTTTGAGCAATTTAACATTTTGGGTTATCGTGAAATTTAACATTTTTATTTTATAATTTAAGAACTATATACTTCACTTTGTTTTATCTTTGGTTGATATTGATATTTAGATCTATTTCAAAATGCCTTAATAATTTATTTTAAACTATTTCGAAATCATTTTTAATTTTTGATTTTCAAGCGATCAAAATTTTATGAAGACTTTTATACTTCCAAGTACTTCAATTTGTATAGAATTGTTATGTAAAACATTTTAACATTGTCGAAATTATTTTGTATGTTCAAGTTTGATAACATTTTTGAAAACTTTCATAATTACTTTGATAACATTTTCGAAATTTTAACGTTTTGAGAATTGATTTTTATTTTATTGTTGGTGAACTTTTGAATCTGTTATTGTAAATGTTTGACGGCTGGTGCGATTTTTACTAACTACAAAATTTGATTTCTCCAAACTAAATTTTGTTTCATCAAAAAAAAAAAGAATAATATCGAATTTCTTAATCAAAATATTTTACTTTTGTTTTCAAAATATTTTGGTTATCCTATTTCCTTCGAGTTTGTTTACAAATGTTATTTAACGTTATTATTTTATCAAATAACTTTACTTTACGATTTCATTAATCAAAAGATTCTAAACTTCGGGTTGGTTAGCCCAATTCTTCTTGGAATAGATATTTGTCTTCGATGCGAGCTAAGCATCCTCAACTCTTCGAGTAAGGTAAAACTCGATTTCCTATCTGCTTATTCATAGTTTCGAGGACGAAACTTTCTTTTAGTGGGGAGGATTGTAACACCCGCTATTTTTCCTAAGCATTTTTATTCTTTCCGTTAGGACTTCGTCTTAACTCTGTCACTTTTGGCCTCATATTTTATCATTTTACTAAGCTTTATTTTAATTTTTGAGTTTAATAATTTCTATTTTTAATTTTAAAGATTTAAAATTCTTTTAAATCCATTTATTTGGTTTCTTCGTAAACTAAGTAATTTTTCCGCGAGGAATTCTATTTCTCTCCGAATTGACATTTTTAAGCTTGGATTTAAGTTATTTCTTTTTCCTAAAAATGTTTGAATACGTTTATGGAATATTTTCTACTAAGATATATTTTAGTTACTAAAAACAAGCCAATTATGATTTTATTACGAAGCTTCGCGAATAATTATTTTCTTACGCGAGGTTTACTCGAATTACTTTGAAATGCCTTTAACTATTTTACGATTATACTTTTTATCAACTTATAAATTATTTGAGACTGTTTTCTCACATTTTGGACCGACTAAGCTCTTGGTCACAAGTTTTATTACATTTTATTTAAACGATTCATTTTATCACATTAAAACGTAATCATAAGATAAATCATTTTCATTCATTGTAGCATTTATGTCAAAGCTTATCTTACTCCCTCTCTTATCCCATTTGGCCGGCCAACTTATGGTCTAGGTACACTCTTGTATTCTTTTTTTGTAAGCCTTAATTCATGCTTACTCTTTTAAGTATTGTATCACCCATCTCCACCTTTACTCTCTACATTCATTTCTTTTACATTCACCAAAAATATTCATCACTCTCTTCTCCTCTCTTTTGGCCGTGTGACCCTTAGCCATTCTAGGCAAATTTTTGCTCCATTTCTAGTCTCAATCGCATCATTCTTATCGTCATAATCATCCTCTTTCCGATTCCTTCGTTAAGGTATTAATCGACATCATTTTCGATCAATTTTTACCTTGTTTTTTTTAGTTTTCTCATGGTATTTTCCGCCGTGATTTTCGTGTTTGTAGGATTTTTGGACGATCCCGAAGCCGACGAATACATCGTTGATTCAGACTTGGAGTAGAGGTAATGTCGATGTTACTCGGTATTTCAAGATTTTAATTGAGTATTTGCATGTATATATTTTTATACTTTATTTTGGCAATATATGTATGTCACGAATTCTGGAAAATTTATTAAGGTTAAATTTTGCATGTTTCGATATTTTTATCGCTTTTACGAGATTAACGATTAAATTGTTATATTAATTTGTAAAATCGTAATAATCGGCCTAAACATGTAATATATATTTATATTCTGGAAAAATGTTGTTTTTGATGATTTTTAGTAATTCAGTATTTTTCTGATATTTTTATATCGATTATTGAATTATTATCGTTTTCGGACAAAAACGATTAAAAACCGATTTTTAGTTCTAGTACTTAAACATTTTATTTTAATCTGATTTTTGACGTGGTGAAACTTTCTGGTGAAATAGAATTTTCTGATTTTTTTTCATAATTTTTCGGAATTGTTAAGTGGATGAATTAATTAATCACTTTAAATCATCGTTTATTGTTAAAACCGTGTTTGTTGTTTAAATTCTCGATTTCTGGTCTTTAGTTTAAATCTGAAAAATTTATGATTCTGATGATTTCATATTAAAATGTATTATTATAATTTTTAGTGCCTTAATAAAATGTTAGGAACGATAGGTTTATTAATAAAATCGTTAATTGCGAAAACGGGTTTAAATGACGGTTTTATTGAAATTTGTTGAATCTGGGTTTTGGAAAAATCTGGAAAAATTTATATTCTGTAAAATTAGGATTTTAAAGTGTAATAATAATTTTTGGATATTAATACTTAAATCGTTTTGTAATTACTATTTTTATTAATCGTTATTGTCGAGATTGGACGATTAACGAGAAAACGCTTTAAAAACCGAGTTTTTAGAATTCTGGAAATTTTCTTTTCTGGACATAATGTCCATAAATATAATTTAACTATTTTACGTAATTTTTGTACTATTTATTATAGTCTTTAATTAATAAATATTGATTTCGGACAAATTGTGATTTATCGCTAAATTGCTTCGTCTTACCTAAAGGAATTATTTTTCCAGCAATTTTGAAAGTATTTAAATCTGAAACTTTAAGAGTTAAATCATCCCTTAACATACTCTAAATATATTTGTTGGGTTGGTTAAATAAAGACGTTCAAATATTTATTTGATGTTTGCCGTAAAATCCTATTTATAATTTTATCGTCGAAACTAATAATAATTAGGGACTTTTAGCTTTATTACTTTTGAAAACTCCCTAATTAGTAATATTAAAATGTTTAAGACATTTTTAATCATCTTATAACACTTATACGATATTTTAATAATTTCATAAAATCAAATGTTCTTACTTTAATAATTAATATCGTTAAGGCCGAAAGTATTAGTTTTATAAATCTATATCGTTTACTAAAATGTGGTATTAGTATGAACTAATATTTTCACTACTTTGATATGATGCTATTTTTAGTAAAGTTTCTAAAAATAGAAGTTTCCTAAAATAGAAGTTTCCTAAAATAGAAAGTTTCCTCTTTTAGAATATAAATGTTTACTTCTTTTATCCTCATATTGTTTATGATGAATACATCTTTTAAATATCGATAATGGTTTGTTTTGGAGTTATGGAATAAGGACAAGTGTGGGTTTAGAGTAATATAGTCTGGGGTGTACGTTTTGCCATCAACTATAAAGCTGGTGTGTCTATGTTGAGACACATTGGTCGTTGAACTGAGCATGGTTTGTGTTCAGGAGTATGTATATTTTGACCTTAAACTTAGATATCGCATCGTGTAAGTCGCCGTCGGGTTGAACTGGATTACGGTTGGTGTCCAGGAGGGGTGTACATTACTTAAGCCAGGACCTCGCTGCACGCAGTCCTGTTATAGTTGAGTTGCCTAGTTAGAGACCAAAGTCTAATTTGTTTTGACTAAGTTCTCGAAACTAGTTTTTAGTATTATCCTAGTGAAAGTCTAGATTCTACATTAATCCTATCCATAACGCCATTTTGATTATTTTATTTATTATCGATATAAATTGGTTTGCAGGTTGGCAAATATTTTTATGTTTCTTCGGAAACCCTTTTGATTATTTTGTTTTACGCTAAAGCTTATTTTAATAAGATGTTTTAATGTTTTCCTTTTTACTATTTTTCTATAGTAGTAATTACAATTTTAAAATCCTGTTATACGGCTGGGAGAACGTTGGCGTTGCTCCCCACTGATTGTGGCTGTTATGTTTTAACATGGCAGGTATACGTGTTCCGGGTGTGGGCTAGCGAGCAGTGTGGATCCTGCTTATTTATTTTTATAATTATGTCCTATGGATTGTTCAAACCCCTTCTGTGGATTGTTTTAAATTTTGGCCATTTTATTTAAGGCCCATTGTTTGACTTTACCATTTTAATTTTGCTAAGACATAGTTACAGTGTGTTTTAATCCCGACTCTACAGTGTTTCCGCCACTGTATCGCGTTAGATTTTCTAGGGTATTACATGACGTGATCGCGACTAATCGTAGTTGAACGTATTCAATCCCATTTTAATTAGTGCGGAACCCGTTGACACGAAAACCGACATCACATAACCCGAAAGGGTTAGTTTCGATGTCGTGACGTAGAGGGATGCAATTCCGTCATTAATTCAAATTTTCTAACGTAAACGTTTTCATAAAATCCCGACAACGGTATTATAATCGTACATATACACGATTATAGCACCGGAGGTCGAGTTAAATTCAAATCATGCGATATTTGTATTTAACTCGACCGACCGTCGTTTTCAACCCCAAAAAATGAACGAGTTGATACTCGTACAGGGGCTACTCGACCGAGTACATAGGCCACTCGATCGAGTAGCGTCCATAACACTGGACAGAACCCTTTTCGAGGGGTTACTCGACCGAGTGCATAGGCCACTCGATCGAGTAGCGTCCATATCACTGGGCAGAAACTTTTTGAGGACACACTCGACCGAGTCAGACTATGACTCGACCGAGTGGGTCCTGTAACCCAGAAAACCGAGGGCCTTGACACACACTTTCAAGCCTCGTCCTTTTATCGACATTAGTCATCACGTGTAAAGACTATCACGTGACTCTCCTATTTTCAAAACTCATGCATATCACGACACCTAAAACGATTTTGATCGACGGTCTCGCGCTATTAATTTTATGTCGACGACTCTTTAGTCGTATCCGTCATATAATTAATTTAGACTTCATTTCTCGAGGTGATAAGTCGGGACAAGGCATCGAGGCTCGAGATCGGGTTAGCACCACACCTAGGTCTCGAACCTCCGTCCTTTGATTAATATGCAATATAATGCGTAATTAATTAAAGTTCGTCTATTTGCACAACTTACGGTCTAGTTTATATTTATTATATACGGGTCCGTTTCTAGTTAACATTTGCTGCTTTTAATTCAATTATTCTATTTTATTGCTCGTTGTATTGTGAATTCCGGGTTGTATTCCGCCCGTGTAATTTGTAATTTATTTACGAGTTTTCTATTCTTGATGTTTGCCATTTATTGCCTTAAATGAACATCACATGCTAAATCACTTTGACGTGAATCAAGATGCATTAAATGACGTAGTTAACCAATAACTCACATGCTTAGCCCGAAAACGTTGTTTGCATATCATTTAATCGCTTTACTAGCGCGCGCACACGAACACGAACGATGTCTTAGTAGAGGCCGCCATGTGCGGGCGGGGTTGGGTGTCCTTAGTGGGCTTCCCAACACGTACCCTCACCCCTTACTCAGAACCTTGGTTTCCGGATGCCCGAAACCATTGGCGCACGAGAGTCATTTTATATACGAAAGCCGGTGTAAACGGTATCGGTATAATAATGCAAAGAGACGAGCCCCATGAACTCTGAAATCGAAGTGGGCTTACTTTGTGTATAGCCCATGACGACATAGAGTGGGCTCGTATGGTTCCGAATAACCACAAAATTCGGTGGCGACTTCATTTTGACTTAAATTTCGAACCCGAGAACAATCTCACCACGAGATTCATTCGCCTACCCAAACCCGCGCGTGGCCGCGTCGGGGTGGACCTACGTCATGTCCACACCGTGTGTGATTGTTTACCAAGGTTGATATAACCTTGTTCAAGGTTATACTAACTTTGTAATACAATTTCTTCATTCTCTTTACATATATGATCCTATACCGCCATCTTTCTTTGACCTTTTAGTCCGGGTGCTTTCTTTGAGATTTTGCTCCTTTTATTCCTGTATTAAGCAACCTGATCTTTCACAATAATCACGTTACTTTGAAACAGTTATAGCATTGATATAATCAAAACATCTAAGGCATACAACCCAAGGTCCAACAATTTCCCTCTTTTTGATTATGTCAAGTATCCTTAAAGTGTTTCTAAGTGACGTGATGGTATACTCGACCAAACCCAAGAGGTAGGCAAGAATCCTAGGCGAAACATGAGTTAGATACGCAAAAACACAATCAGTCATAGAAGGACTATTTCTTCCCCCTCTTGACGTCATTGAAAAGGGTCGATCAGCTGGAGAACATCACAAAGAAAGCATAACAGTTAAGCATAGTTAATGCAAATAAACACAAAGATAAGTGTCAAGCATTCACCCACAAACTGAAAATATCATCCAGACAAATGATAGAAAACAGTCAAATCCATAAGACAGCGAGACATGACCCTACAGCTATACTAAGAGCTGATTTATTTAGGAAGGTGAGTTATGGGCTGTTGAGGGCTAACAGACATGACTCTCTATCCACCTTGCTGGCCTCGCAGAAGATACACAGATGTTGTTGTTTCTTCAAAGATCTGGCGCAGCCTGTCCATCACCGTATCATGCCTATTAAACAGAGAGTTGTTTGCAAACTTCACTTCATTGACAGCTTTGTTAACCCCCACCCCAATCTCATGTCTTGCCTTCTTGAAGGCCGTAATATCACTTCCCATTACTTGAACTCGAGCCCTAATGTTGGCTATGTGCCTCTCTATCTTGGCCATACCTGCACCGAACTCATCACGAGAAGAGGCGAGTAATGTGGTTAGATTATCCACCTTCTTTTCTAGACGTGCAAGCACATCCATGGATGTATTAACCACAACTGGAGGAGGCTGGTTTGAGATCAAGCCTGCAATCTCATTCAATTTTCCAACAATATCAGCATTAAGGCCTTCAGGAACATCATTCACATTCACCACTTCCTTCCCCTTAGACGAGCACTCACCCTTTACTTTAAGATTACCACCATCATCCAGAATGGACATTTATCTCAAATAGGCTGTAGTCATGATGTCACATGGAGTTTCAAAAGGTGCAGACTTGCTTATGACTCCTCTAACTTTAAGCACCTTGGATAGCCACATTCCATAGGGAATGCACGTAGACCCATTTATCTGAGACGATCTTATTTCAGACAGGACATGCTCCATGTGACTGAATACTAGGAAGGGTATTGACTTTGTTTCTTTTAAGAACATGGTGAATCAAGATGATTTCATGAATGTGTAACTTGTTTGTTCCTGATTTTCTAGGCAGTAAATAAGAGTAAGAAGTATTGAAAACAAGTTTTGTAATGGGATTTAGACATGCACCAGACATAACTGAAACTTCAGTGGCCTTAGGATCTAGAGTTTTCTTAATGTCCACAATTTGTTCTGAACTATAATTCTTCCAACCTGCCCATGCAACAATTTCTTCCCCTTCACACGGTATACCCAGAATATCACCAAAATCTTCCATTGAGATTTTAATATACTTATCTCCAAAGTTTGCACACAAAACCCGATTGTCTATTTTCAAAGTGCCCCAAAACTGAGCAATTTGAACAGGATAGACATCATGACCCAAATCAAGTAATTTTTGCCATTCTTGTAATGCAAGCAAATCACGTAGTTGAGAAACACACGGATTTTCATCAAACCATGCAGAAAGATATTGGCGACCCGAAACGAAGGAGTAATTAAGAACCTTGTTTACCTGATCGTTCTCTAGTCTGTTCAGGTGATCACTTTCGAGTTCTCCCAAGATAAACTCTTTGCCATGCATGACCCCTTTTTCTTCGGCATCATCCTCTTTCCCATTCTTGGTCCTCTTTCTCTTACCAACTGCCACCAAGTCCTCAAGCACTTCCACTTCATCTTGCTCCTCTGTTTCGGCAGCACGAGAATCGAGAGTCATATCCCTAGCGGTAGAACGGAGGTTCTTTTTGTGTGGAGTGAAGGATGAAGTTTTCTTAGGGGCCATGGTAAAGTTTTGTGGAGAGAGAGAGAGAGAGAGAGAGCTAGAGGGTTGTATTGAAAGAAGTGGGTGAAAAGATTTATGATAGAGGAGAGAGGCTACGGGTAGGGTAATAAAAAGGGGTAATAATGAAGTCTTATGGAAAGAATACATAAGAAGTGTACTCTTAGGGAAAAAGATTTGAAGAGATTTACTTGATCAAAATAGAACAAGTGGAGAGATTTTATATGATGGTGCAGGAAGATTATATGGAAACTTTATATTGCAAAGAGGATATGAGAAGGAAATATACCATAGATAATATATGAAGTATAATTTTACGTAAGGAATAATTCCAAAATGGAATTACCCAGAATATTCATGATTGTATATGAATATTGGGAGGTAAAATTACATGTCATATGGTATATATGATAATGTCCGGAGCATCAAAATCGATGGTGAACCCAACACAATCTATGGAAAACTTGCATAAAAATACGCACACGAATCTAAGGAATATAAACATAGACTAACATCACCCCAGTCTTCGTCAATCAAACAGGATAACGAAAAGATCAACTAACGACTTCTTTAGTTTTCATTTATCAAACCGAGTTCTAACCGTAATTCCTCAAACTGTTCCCTGGGTAAAGGTTTTGTAAGAATGTCAGCCTTTTGTAAATCAGAGGGACAGAATTGAAGATCGATATTACCCTTTTCAACATGGTCTCTTAAAAAATGATATCAAATATCAATATGTTTGGTACGAGAGTGATGAGCAGGATTTTTCGAGATGGCGATGGTACTTATATTATCACAAAAAATAGGTACGGTTTTAATACTAACGCCATAATCCCTTAACTGTTGTCGTAACCAAAGTAATTGAGTACATACCAGAGATGCAGCAATGTATTCCCTTTCAGTAGAAGAAAGTGCCACTGTTGCTTGTTTTTTAGAGCCCCATGATATAATACATGATCCCAAAAATGTTACCGTTCCTGAAGTACTTGTTCTGTCAATGTAGCATCCTCCATGATCCGCATCAGAATAACCTTTTAGATCAAAGTTGTCATGTATAGGATAAATCAATTGAAGATTTTGTGTACCGATTAAATAGCGCAAAATCCGTTTGACAGCTGTAAGATGAGATTCTTTAGGATCTGACTTAAAACGGGCACAAACACATACGCTGTGCATGATGTCGGGTCGGCTGGCAGTTAAATAAAGCAAAGATCCTATCATACCTCGGTCATGCGTGTTGTTCACAGACTTACCTCCTTCGTCTTTATCAAGTTTAGTAGTGATAGCCATAGGTGTTGGAGCGGATTTTGCTTTTTCCATTCCGTACTTTTTGAGAAGTTCACTCACATATTTCTGTTGATGCACTGTTATTCCTCTTTTTGACTGTTTGATTTGTAGACCCAGGAAGAAGCCCAGCTCACCCATCATACTCATCTCGAATTCTGATTGCATTAGGTTTGAGAAATATTTGCAAAGTTTTTCATTTTTCGAGCCAAAAATAATGTCATCCACGTAAATTTGAATGATTAACGTGTCCTTCTCGACATTTTTTATGAAGAGAGTCTTATCCACTGATCCTCTTTTGAACTCATTTAGAAGAAGAAACTGAGACAATCTATCATACCAGGCCCTTGGTGCTTGTTTTAACCCGTAGAGCGCCTTATCTAGTTTAAAAACATGATTCGGCAAGTCCGAGCTTTCAAATCCTTTGGGCTGTTCGACAAAGACTTCCTCTTTTAAGTATCCATTCAGAAATGCCGTTTTAACGTCCATTTGAAACAACTTGAATACTTTGTGTGCGGCATAAGCAATTAGTAGCCGGATGGCTTCCAATCTTGCCACCGGAGCAAAGGTTTCGTCGAAATCTATTCCTTCTTGTTGATTATAACCTTGTACAACCAACCTTGCTTTATTTCTAACAATGGTTCCGGAATCATCGAGTTTGTTTCTGAATACTCAACGGGTTCCTATCACTTTTCTATCTAATGGTCTGGGAACCAGATGCCAGACCTTGTTCTGTTCAAATTGCCCTAACTCTTCCTGCGTGGCTACGATCCAGTCAGAATCGGTAAGCGCTTCCTTGATATTCTTGGGTTCTATCGTAGATAGAAAGGAGTTCAGAACGCAATGATTCTTTAAGGACATTCTAGTTTGGATTCCCTTATGGTAATCACTCAGAATTGCATCTGTATTATGTGAGCTCTGGTGTTTCCATTTTTTGAGATTTGTGGGAACGTTATTACTTCTTTTAGGAATTTCTTCTGAGTTATTACCGGAGGTTATATTACCTTTGCCCGTAGTTCCCCCTGAATTGGTGCCCGTGGCTACATTAACCTTAGAAGGATTGTCTTTTGTTCCCCCTGAATTCATGCTTGAAGTGACGTTGTCAGTGGTTGTATTATCTTTGGAAGCATCGTCTTTTATTCCCCCTGAATTTATGTCCAGGGTTACATTATCTTTAGTGATATTTGGAACTAATGTTGATACCATCTTATCTTTAGTCTCTGAAGAACTTTTACTTGGTTCTTCATTTGCTAGTGATATATTTGGATCAACATTAATATGTTTTTCACTAGATTCAGCGTTAGATCCTTCTATTTCCTTTTCCTCTTCATGAATTTTAGGTGCATCCTTTCTAGTGAGCCAAAAATCTGGATCGTCATCATCTTCATCTTTGATGTCATTTTGACTAATGGAATTAGTTTCATCAAAGATTACGTGGACACTTTCTTCAACACGTAAAGTTCTTTTGTCATAGACCTTGTAAGCCTTGCTATGATCTGAGTACCCTAAGAAAACAGCCTCATCACTTCGAGGATCGAATTTGCCCAAATTATTTTTCCCATTGTTGTGGACAAAACATTTGCTTCCAAAACATCTGAGATGAGAAATTTTAGGTTTCCTTCCTCTTAGAAGTTCATAGGGTGTTTTCTTCAATACTGGTCTGATCATAGCACGATTGTGAATATAGCAAGCTGTATTCACCGCCTTGGCCCAGAAATTTCTGGGCAAACCGCTACATAGCAACATGGTACGAGCCATTTCTTCAAGCGTTCGATTCATTCGTTCGACTACTCCATTTTGTTGTGGAGTCCGTGGAGCAGAGAAGTTATGCCCAACTCCATGTTCTCTACAAAAACTTATGAAGGATTCGTTGTCGAATTCGGTTCCATGATTTGTTCTTATAGATACAAGATTATAGCTATACTTGTTTTGGACTAGCTTCATTAGACATTCGAATTCATCAAAGGTTTGATCTTTCGAGCTAAGGAAGACTGGCCAAACAAATCTAGAGAAATCATCTACAAGGACAAATACGTACCGGCTACCTCATCTACTTCTTATTCTCATGGGTCCGCAAAGATCCATATGAATAAGTTCTAGAGGCTTGGTAGTGCTTACAAACCTTTTTGGCTTGAATGAAGATCTCACATGTTTACAACGTATGCAGGTATCACACGCCTTGGTAGTGTCGAAGGTTATGGAGGGTAACCCTTCAATAAGATCCAGAGATCTAAGTTTATTAAGACTGAAAGGACTTATGTGCCCAAATCTTTTATGCCAGAGTAGTGGATCAGAGATGGTAACGCTCATGCAGGTGACAGCATTGTCGAGTAAGGTTTTGATATTGGCTACGTAGACATTGTTTGATCGTTTCCCTTCCATAATGACATTTGAGGAACCTTCACGAATAATTCGGCACTTATCATTGTGAAACACCACTTTGTTCCCTCGATCACAGAGTTGAGATATGCTCAAGAGACTATGCCTTAGTCCTTTCACAAGCAACACATTCTCAATACAATGTGAATCAGATAAGCCGATTTTGCCAATACCGATAATCCTTCCTTTCTTATTATCACCGAAGGTTACACTTCCTCCGTCATATGCCTCTAATGCCAAAAATTTCTTTTTATCACCTGTCATGTGTCTTGAACACCCACTGTCTAAGTACCATCTGTGAACCTGCGATAGTCATTTTTGTTTCTTAGGTACCCAAACTGATTTGGGTCCTTTTACATTAGGCAAAGAATCTTTTCGTACCCATATTTTTTTGTGTCTATCACAGTGTTTATTCGTTTTATTTTCAGATTTCTTTTTCCACTTTCTTTTGGCATGTTCTCTTTTATTAGTTTCCTTTCCTTTAGTCTTTTTACCTTCCATAGTTCCTGAAACACATTCATCCAACCTTTCCTGCATAACTCCTTTCTCCTTTATCAATTCTATGATTTTTGAGGTCAGAGAATTTTTTATTTTGTCATGATTTATTTTCTCAATATTAATTTCATTGTTTAATATAGATATGGTTCTCTTTAGTTCCGCATTTTCTATATTTAATTTCTTAACACTTGCACTAACTTTTTCATAATCCCTTTTTAATTCCTCTTCATTGATGTTTATACTCGAACAATTTTTTGAATTATCTGATATGTCAACTTTTGTCTTTGAGATATCAGAGGATTTCTTTTTATTTGTTCGAATATTTTCACACCTCTTTAGAGTAATATTTTCAAAGGCTATCTCATTTATTTGTTTCAGTAACTCATTTATTTCTTCCCTTTGTTTCTCACAGGTTTCTAATACTTCATCAAAGTGTAAAAGGAGTTTTTCTTTAGTAAGTTTCCTAAGTCTTTTCTTAAACATTGTAAAACTTACCTCATTGCTTTCCTCATCTGAATCCGAGCTTGATTCATGCGTTTTTGCCATCAGGCACATGTCTTTGTGCGTCCGTGTCTTAGGCCTAGACGTGTTGCTGTATTGTGCGCTTAGGCAAAAATTTGCCTCGTCTTCATTTTCTGATTCTTCCTCTTCATCTGAGTCTAGTTCTCCCCATCCACACGAAGCCAACATGGCTTGTTTGTGTTGAAGTTTTGATCGTTCTCTTTCTACTTTAGATTTGATATTTTTCCATGTCGGACAATCCTTGATTAGATGTCCAGTTTCTCCACACTTAAAACATCCTTTATTATTCTGTTTTGTATTAGAATTGTTACCTCTTTCTCTAAATGAGTTTTTCGGTCCAAATTTAAAATTCTTTCGAAAGTGTTTGACAAAAAGGGCTAAGTCATCGCTCATGGTTTCCTCATCGTCACTAATAGAACTTTTTAAGGCTATCCCTCTACTCTTAGATGATTCACTCTGACGTTGATTTAGAGAGAGCTCATGAGCCATGAGGTTTCCTAATAACTCTTGATAACTAAGAGAGGTAAGATCTTTTGATTCCTCAATAGCGGTAACTTTTGGTTGCCATTTATTAGTGAGGCTTCTTAAGATTTTTCTAACTAGATCTTCAGTATCAAATTTTTTACCAAGATTTTTTAGTTCATTATGCTAGTGAATCTTGCGGACATTTCGACTATGCTTTCATCTTTATCCATTTTAAACAATTCGCATTGTTGAGTTAATAAATCAATCCTGAACTTTTTGACTTGGGTAGTTCCCTCGTAAGCAAGTTCTAAACTGTTCCAGATTTCTTTTGCAGAAACGCAAGAAGTGAGTCGATTATACTCTTTGGACGAAATTCCTCGTTGCAAAAGAGACATTGCTCGAGAGTTTTTTTCGGCCTTTTTATAATCGTTCTCATCATAGTCCTCTTCATCCTTTACGGTGATATTCCCTAGAACATCAACAGATTGGATGACAATAGGACCCTTGACTATAATTTTCCAACATTCAAAATCTGTTCCTTTTATATAGTGCATCATTTTGTTTTTCCACAACCCATAGTCTACACCATAAAACGTGGGAAACTTTGAGTTCTTGGAGTCCATTTGATCAAAATGGATTAATATAGAATCGCTAGTTTAGGATCTACTCTTTTGACGTGAATCAACCAAGAGAACCTGCTCTGATACCAATTGTAGAGTCTAACGATACTAGGAAATACTCTAGAGGGGGGGGGTGAATAGAGTATTTAGGTACTTTTAAAATTTTAAATGATATATTACACCAAAATCTTATTAGGAAAGATATAGTGTAATATTGCGTTAGTTGAATGGCTAAATAAAATAAAGTACAAAAATGTTTGCTACTATACTTACTACTAAAAAGTATAAGTATAATAAATAGCAAAGCACGTTAAAACGTAAAGTAAATAACACGAGCAGTTTTAACGTGGTTTGGCCCAATTGAAAAGCCTACGTCCACCGGTGTCTTTATTTATAAGTGTACCTTCTCCGGATTACCTTACAAATAAGACGATCACGATTAACTCTAATCGTGATGGTGTTAGTGATGTGAAGCACTCGGTGTGTGGGATGTTAAGCCCACGACAATGAAGGATGTTAAGCCTTCGGTGTGAGGGATGTGAAGCCCTCGGTTTTTGAACGATGTGAAGCGTTCAAGGTGTGAACGATATATGTCGTTCGATTGAGTAACCACTACTCGACTCGTGTATCTATACTATTCAAGTTTACAAAATTTCTCTAGCTATGAATATACTTCAATTGTCTAGAGAGAATAATGAAACTATATGACTTCCAAGCGTAAACAATTAAAACACGATTTTATATAGCCAAGACTTAAACCGAAAAGTATTGCAAAAAGCCTTTTGAAAAGAAATGTGATTTTGTTTTTGCAAAGAGAAAAATGTGTATCAAAGTCGTAAATAATAGTGAGGAAGAACATGATATTTATAGGTAAAACATCTCCCATAAAAACGGAAATGAGATCACCTTAATTGATGTGCTTCCTCACTTAATGAAGATATGGTAGGTAGAATATCAATCAATCAAGATAATATATTCAAGTTTCCTTGCTTAATGATTTTCTAATATCTTTAAAGAATCAAGATATTTTGAGAATCATTTATTAAGAAAACTTTTATTCTCTTGATAGATAATTTCCTTCTTTAACCTATCTTTATTCATACGACCAAATATTTCGAAATAACAAAAATATTTTAGATTTAGATCTTGGCAGACCGTGTGTGATTGTTTACCAAGGTTGATATAACCTTGTTCAAGGTTATAATAACTTTGTCATACAATTTCTTCATTCTCTTTACATATATGATCCTATACCGCCATCCTTCTTTGACCTTTTAGTCCGGGTGCTTTCTTTGAGATTTTGCTCCTCTTATTCCTGTATTAAGCAACCTGATCTTTCACAATAATCACGTTACTTTGAAACAGTTATAGCATTGATATAATCAAAACATCTAAGGCATACAACCCAAGGTCCAACAGAAGAAAAGAGGGCCGCGGGATCAGGCCTCCGTGCGAGTCGCCTGGGAGTGGCGCGGCTCGTGCGGATTGCTGTCCCGGTTCAGGTTTTTCGAAAAATCGTTAATTTTGCTAGATCGCGTATAAATATGAATTAATTTATACTCGATCTATGCTCTCGATATTCGTCATATTCGATATTCGATTATGAAATCGATATCGAACATTCGGAATGATTTTTTTAGAAAAGGTTTTATAAAGTTGTTTTGAAAAGAATTTTGAACGAGAAAAAAATGTTAGTTCTCTCCGCGTTAGAATCGTTGTATTTTGTAAAAAAGTAACGATTTTTAGCATCAACGAGATTAATGTAATTCTTTTAATACGATATTCGATTAGAGAATCGGTATCATATTTTTAAGAATATTCGTTATATGAAAATAGTTTTTGTAGTATCAATATTAGATAAAAAAACGACGATGACCCTTAAAAAAATTGGATGACCAACGACGACAAAACGGAAAAAAGGACGAGAGAAAGGATGAGGAAAAAGGAGAAAATTCGTGTTTGATTACACCCTCAACCTACATGCTCTTGTTAACTCGGATAGGGGCTCGTCGGAATATGGCTAAGGCACGGGAGCGTCGGGTTAATGTCGGTGAGTTGGTGGTGGTTTCAGCCGGACGTGAAGGGTGATGGGTATAAGGGCCGGTTCCTTCGGTTTTGGACGTAAAATGTCGGGAATTGTATGTGTCGAGGTATGAAATGGGTGTGTGTAATGTATGTGTATATTGTATATGATTTATCGTGTATCTTGTAGATGTTTTTGGTGTTCATGCAGAGGGTCCTATTTATAGGAAAAGAAGGTTGAGAGAGATGTCTTGCTTGTACGACAAGAAACACCCATCGAGATAGGAAATGTAACAAGTTGAGACGAACGAGAATTTCGTTACTTGGCAAAGAAGAAAGGGAATCCCGGTTTGGGGAGAGGAGCTCGGCTGAAACGAGCCACTCGGCCAAGTGTCCTAAACTCGGTCGAATGCTTGATTCGATTTTCGGATAGAATTCCTACTTGTGATCGAATTCTACCTTTAACGAAATTGTTTAATATTTGTGTAGCTGATTTTTTGTGGAGTTTGAGCTCGAATCAGCCACGTGAAGTGACACGGCTGAATCACGTGTCTCGAGAAAAATTCGTTGACCGGGTTTGACTCGGTTGCTAAAAGATGATTTTGCCCTTGATGTCGGATTCGACCCAAATTAGTTTTATTTGACTCAAAACGACCCGCTGGGCCTGGTTTTGAGGTTGGTTTTGTGAGATTTGTACTCCTTAAAAAGCCCAAGCTAAATATCCATGATTTCGAGCCCATTTCCGAGTACGTTAAAGCATGTTTGCGTCCGATCATCATCGGGTGTTTGTCGGGAACTGCTATAAACACCTGGCAGCCAAATGTGGGTGTCTACAGAGCCCCCACTCTGACTGAGGCTTGGACAGGGCAAAAGTCAGAGTAGCTACCAGGCCAATCAAAGATTAAGACCTGGCAGACTTCCGATCGGGTCGTTTAAAGTCCATTAAACCTGCGTAAAGGGCCCGCCGGCCATGGATTAGAAATGTACCTGAGCTGATGATAACTCCGTGGGGGATTGAACTTGTCGTATAAAACTTAGGTGGGCCTATATATATGGGCTCATCTTGTTAAATGTTGCTGGGGAGTTATGCAAATTGCACGGTCCTGTTGAGTCGTCCTTTACATATTTATGCAAAATTGCAAAGTTTTGCATGTAACATTTGTAAGAAAATGACTCGTGCTGGGAAATAAAAATTTTGAGAAAGGTTTTGAATTTTTGAGTTTGTAGGAGTCTTTGAAAATTAAAGAATTTCGACTCTGAAAAGGAATAGGAATGCTCGGGATGACTTAGCTAGACCCCAGGATAAGGATTGTATGCTAAATACTCTAGGATTGGGAATCCTAAGGTGAGGAGGAGAATTTGGTTTTATGCTATAAATACCCTCTCCTTGCTTCATAAATTCTCACAATTCCCACAATTCCCTCTCTTTCTTAAAGAAAAACAAGCCTTGAGAAATTTATTCTTTCTTTTAGAAATCCAGTTATGGGAATCGTCCGTTTAATTGGAATGCTGCAAGAGTGGTCCAAATACTTCAGAGATGCAGATAAAGTCATCCTAAATCATAATGGCGTTACCCAATTATTCGTGATCTGCCAGATGCAGGTAGATCGTCACTTTTTGGATGCTTGCCTGTCCTATTGGGACGATACTTATCATGTTTTTAGTTTTCCTCGAGGCGAAATATGTCCTATCCCTGAGGAAATTGCTGCTGTAGGAGGATGGAATCCCATACTTCGCCCTGCTATCCCTTTTTCGGTTCCTGACCAGAGGAGAAAATTACGGGAATTTTTAGGACTTTCTCACATGGAGGTATCCCGTATGCTGGAAGGAGATACCGTTTCTTTGATCGATCTAGCTGAAAAATTTATGAACCCAGATGACGTCTGGGTCAGGACGGTCCACAGCTGTAGGGCCTTTACCTTTTGTATGCTCCATGTCTATGCCTTCGAAGGCCATATGGATTTATTATCTTGCATGGGCCATGTTAGACTTTTTACTGTGGCTGACCAGATGGAAACAGAGAATAGCCCGGCTTGGTTGATTACAAGAGAGATTATCCAGGGTTTGGATAATCGTAAAAGGGATCCGTCAACCCGGTTGACTGGGAGTACCCGTCTTTTACAGGTATGCCGTTTTTTTTACTTTTTTCCGGTTTTTTCTGATTTTTCCGGTTTTTCCAATTTTTCGGTTTCTGCGGTTTTTTCCCGATTTTCTCGGTTTCTGCGGTTTTCTCGGTTTTCACGTTTTTTTTTACGTGATTTTGACACTTTTTCGCGATTTTTGATTTTTGCGGGTTTTTCAGCTGTGGTTGTTCGAGAGGCTATCGATCTTGGATCCTCCCCTAGACGTGAGCCGGTATCAACCCAAACAAGTGATGATGAGGAGACGGACCATTGCCTTTTCTCGCTTTAACACCCAAAAATACTGGGATGAAGTGCTATCCTTCCATGAAGGCCCATTGATCCGCTGGACCGTCCCATGGTGGCCCATTTATGTCCGGACCGGTTTAGAGTCTTGAGATAGGGCTCGATATCAGGTAATCCTATCTTTTAGACAGACAATTCACCTCTTTCCCGATCGCATACTTAGGCAATATGGTCGGGCGCAAAGAATCTCAGAGATCGAGGCAGTCTGAGTGAATCTGCCAAGTTGACGGATGTAATGTGTGACACTTGGATGCAAAGGTGGTATACAAGAGCTACTTGGTCCGTTCCCAAGACTCCTCATTCGATCTGGGTATCTGACTCTTATGTGAGATGGGCAAGAGCTAATTCAGCTAAAGCCCGAGCTGCTTTGAAGACTGACGAGGCCTTCGACCTGTTGCGTCAGGAACATGCTAAAGATAATAGAAGCTTCTTTGACGAAGATGCTACTCCGGCAAGTCAGAAAGGGAAATCTAGGACTCAGACTGAAGGGTCCAGTACTAAGGGTGCACGGGGGAAAGTGAGCCCCCAGACCGATTTAGAAAGGAGACTAGGGCCAAAGCTGGCGGTTAAGGACCGACTTGGTCCTCGAGACAGACTTCCTGAACCCGTACGGGCTCGGCTTGGACCAGCAGAAGACCCAAAAATTGAAGAAGCGGGTTTGAGAAAAAGAAGTTCCACTTGTGATTAGGGAACGTTCGCCCCCGCTCCGTCGGCCTCGGGCTCCACGTGACCCGAAAGATAAGGGGAAAGGAAAAAGGTACGAGTAGTCTCCTAATTTTATTATTTAAGTATTACTACTATTTTTGTGGTGTGATTTTGTTATTTGTTCTTTTTTTTGTGATGTATTTTTGAAATTCCCGAGTTTATCGGCTTTTCTTAAAATAATAAAAAGACATATTAGTGAATACCGTTCCCGTCTTTTCATTATTGCAGTGGTTGTACCCTTTTGAGGGGTTGCCTACGTATCCAAAATTAATGGAATCAAACCTTTCGTAGTTCAGAAGTATTTTTGCAATTTTTCGAAATACATCAAGATTATTAATTCGAGATGTGCAACGGTAGGATAAGTAATCCTAACTTATTGACTTGCTTAAAATTTTTGAAAATTTTATAAAAAGAAATTTTTTTATAAATTTTTGCAAATGACATTGAGATAGGGCTTATGGGTAGTAACGCTTCAGTTGGTCCAAGTTTGTTGGGTTGACGAACTCGTTCCCGTCCAAGTCCGTTAGAATTACTGCTCCTCCCGAAAGGATTTTCTTCACTAGGTACGACCCAGCCCAATTGGGTTTGAATTTTCCCCTTCGGTCAACTGGTAGTAAAGCTCGAACAGATTTTAGGACTAGATCGCCCTCTTTGATATTTCTGGGCCTAACCCTTTTGTTAAAAGCCCGTTGGATCCTTTTCTGATATATCTAAATATATTCAGGGCCCGAGATCGCCGTTCGTCTAAGAGGACTAGCGAGTCATATCGGGCTTGGACCCAATCTGCTTCCCGTACCTGACTCTCGAGTAGAATTCTGAGGGATGGCACTTCTAGCTCGACTGGCTGGACTGCTTCCATTCCATATGTCAGATAGTTTGGAGTTGCTCCGGTTGCAGTTCGAATTGATGTCCGATACCCCCATAAGGCGAAGGGTATCTTGTCGGGCCAGTCCCGGTAATTCTCAGCCATCTTTTTAAGTATGGTGACAATTGTCTTATTGGCTGCCTCCACCGCTCCATTCGTTAGGGGACGGTAAGGCGAAGATGTATGCCGTTGAATCTTGTACTTTTCCAACAAAGCGGCAGTTTCAGCTTGAAAATGGGTCCCGTGATCACTGATGAACTCGTGCGGAATCTCGTATCGACGTATAATTTTGTTTTGGATGAACTTAGCCACATGTTTGGCATTCAAGATCCGGTATGACTCGGCTTTGACCCATTTAGTGAAATAGTCGATAGCCACTAGGATGAAGTAGTGAACTCCCGTCCTAGAAGGGTTCACTTTCACAATTATATCAATTCCCCACGTTGAGAATGGCCATGGTGATGTCATTGTATATAATAGGGATGAAGGCATATGCTGTACATTGGCGAAAATCTGACAGTTATGGCAGTGTTTGACATATAACTGACAGTCAGTTTCCACGCTATTCCAATAATAGCCGAGTCTCGTGATTTTTCGGGCCAACATATGGGCGTTCATATGCGGACCGTTTTCACCATCATGTACCTCAGCCATGACTCTTTCGGCTCGCATTTTGTCAATGCATAGGAGTAAAGCCCCCTGTGTTGTCTTCTTATATAACTGTCCATCGTCTGTGCGGATGAACTGGGTTGCCCATCTTTGTAGAGCTTTCTTGGCCCGGTTTTCAGCTCCCGTAGAATATTCCCCTGACGTTAAGTAGGTTAGAATAGCCTGATACCAAGGTTCTGGATCAGTTATCTCAATATCTTGGATAGCGTGGATGTATGCTGGCTCGGATCGTATTTCGACGCAAATGGGCAAGTTGGTTAGGTGTGCTGGGATATTTAGTAAAGATGCTAATTTTGAGAGAGCATCTGCGTACTGGTTTTCTTCCCGAGGCAGATAGATGTACTCTACTTTTTGGAATTGTTTTTCGAGAACCCTTACTCGTGCTTGGTAAGCCACGAGATTTGCGTTCCGAGTCTTCCATTTTTGTAGGGCTTGATTTATGACTAAAGATGAGTCACGGTGGACCCGGAGGTTTGTTACTCCTAAATCGGCAGCGGCTTGCAGTCCGTGAATGCATGCTTCATACTCGGCTGCGTTGTTAGTCACGTCAAAATCTAGCTTAATAGATAACGGGGTGTGTTCCCCTTGTGGCGAGATTAACAAAATCCCAACACCAAACCCTCGAAAGTTGGACGCCCCATCAAAATATAAATCCCATGTTTCGGTGTCAGTATGGAATATATCTTCCTCTGGGAAGGCCCAAGTATCAGTGTGTTCTTCTTTGGATATCGGGCTATCAGCAAGGAATTCCGCGACTACCCGGTCTTTGATGGCTTTTAAAGGTACGAACTTGAGGTCGAACTCAGCTAGCATTAAAGTCCATCTGGATATACGGCCGTTGAGGATGGGCTACTCGAATAGGTACTTGATTGGATCCATTTTGGACAGCACATGTACCTCGTGACTAAGCATGTAGTGTCAGAGCTTTTTAGTGGCCCAAACCAGAGCTAGGCACGTCTTCTCGAGCATTGTGTACTTGCATTCGTATTCCAAGAACTTTTTACTGATGTAGTAAATAGCCCGTTCTTCGGAATCGACCGTCTGGGCTAGCATAGCGCCCATGGCCGTCTCGGTCGTTGTTAGGTATAGCGACAGAGGCAAACCATGTTGGGGTGGCATTAACACCGGTGGAGAGGATAGAATCTCCTTGATCTTATCGAAAGCCATTTGACATTTGTCGTCCCATAGTGTTCGTTCTCCTATCTTCAGTTTCTTGAAAATGGGCTCACATACCATGGTTAGCTTTGAAATAAACCGGCTGATATATTGGACTTCCCCGAGAAACCCCCTTATCTCCTTTTCGGTCTTAGGCGGTTGCATCTCGGTAATGGCTTTGATCTTTGCTGGGTCAACTTCGATGCCACGCTGGCTGACAATGTGGCCCAGTAGCTTGCCCGATGTTACCCCGAAACTGCATTTTTGAGGGTTTAACCTCATGTTGTACTTGCGTAGTCGGGTGAAGAACTTTCTTAGGGCCGCAATGTGCCCGTTTTGGTCCTTGGATTTGACGATCATGTCGTCCACGTAGACCTCCACTTCCTTATGCATCATGTCATGCAATAAAGTGGTGGCGGTCCGTTGATAAGTGGCACCGGCGTTGATAAGCCCAAATGGCATCACGGTATAGCAGTAAGTCCCCCAAGGTGTGATGAAGGTGGTCTTACTCATGTCTTCTTCCGCCATTTTGATCTGATTGTATCCGGCATACCCGTCCATGAATGATAGAAGGGCATGGTCGGCCGTGTTATCCACCAGTATGTCGATGTGTGGCAACGGGAAATCGTCTTTTGGGCTGGCCTTATTAAGGTCCCGAAAGTCTACACATACTCGGACTTTGCCATCTTTTTTGGGTACTGGCACTATGTTTGCAACCCAGTCTGGATATTTATACACTTGGATAAAGCCCGATTTGAATTGTTTATCGACTTCTTCCTTGACTTTGAGAGACCATTCGGGCCTCATTCTTCGAAGTTTCTGTTTTACCGGCTTATACCCGTCTTTGATGGGTATTCGGTGTTCAGCTATCTCCCGGTCTATTCCCGGCATGTCCTTGTAGGACCATGCAAAGACGTCTTTGAATTCCTGGAGGAGATCCGTGAATTGTTGTTTCTCCTCGAGATCTAAGGATAGGCCCAACTTAAGCATCTGAGGTTCTAAAGGGGTTCCTACGTTGATGGAATTGGTTTCTTCGGTTACCGGATTTTGGGACTCCCTTTGTTCGAGTTGCTCGATTAGATGCGGAGGCAATGGCACCTGTTCGTCGGGTTTCTCAATGTCATTGAAAGTAAGATTTTTGAAAATGTTTTGAAAATAAGACAAGTCGTAAGCGGAACGGTTATCGTTATTATTGATAGTGAATTTTGAAAAGAGCTCGAAGAGAGCTGCCATCTGATTGTTGGTCAGTGGCGGGATAGGGAGAGCCCTCGGGACAGACTCCGGGGCTCCCGGTGGTGTGACTAAAGAAGGGAGAGGGGTTACAGACTCGATCCTAGTACTGGAGCCTCTAGACTTAGACTCAGACTCCGACTCTGACTCTGACTCAGACACGAACTCGCGGACCCTCTTTAGTTGCCTGACTAAGGCCGTGTCAGCGTTTGGCTCTTCGGGAGTGAGTTCCGTCTTGGAAGGTTCAGTGACGGTTTCCGGAGTGGCGAGACCGGCCGTGATGGTGTGTGCGCCGGCCAGAGCTCTGGCTTTAGCTTTCCAGATTTCTTCGATGGTGACGGGGACAGCTTCCCCCTTGGCCAGATAAACATCATCTTCATGGTCGTTCCATATCCCGTTGATTTGGGGAATGAAAGGGGAAATGAGATGAGAGCAATCGACTACTTCTCCAGTAAAAATGGCGTGGGTAGCAAGAGAATTATTTTTGTTACTTGGCTTATCACTGGGTAGTGGTATCTTCCCACTTTCGATCAGATCCTGAATGAGATGGTTCAACTTCCAGCATTTCTCAGTGTCGTGCCCATTGCCTTGGTGATAGTGGCAATAGGCTTGGGCCATAACTTCCAGAGTACGCATGGTAGTCTGGATTTCTGCGTTATTCGCGTAGTTTCGCGCGAATTCCATTTCAACATCGTCCCAGGTTTTGTATTTCTTGGGATCAAGCCTTTAGTACCAGGCTTTCAGGTGTTTTTCCAGAGAGGAAGCGAAGAGATGTTTGAACATGGTCGATTTGACCCCCTTAACAGCCATAAAGTCCTTGAAAGCCTGAATATGGAGTACAGGGTCTTCAGTTCCGTCAAACATTGGCAAGCCCGTTAAGTTGAGGTTAGCGGGCAGTTCATCAGTTAAGGGCGAATAGGTACGAGCATTTTTCGTGAGGATGGTGTTTCTGGTGGTCAAGTGGACCTGTTCTTGCAGCTTTTGGACCGCGCCGGCCAATGCGGCCAACGGTCCGTCATCTTCGATTGAAGCATTGGGGGTTCCTTGTTCCACGACACTTACCCGAGTGACGATGGCAATCTGGTCCTCCCTCATTTGTCGCAATTGATCTTGGATTTTGGTCAACGAAGCTGTCAACTCATCGATGGCTTCTTTCGTCATGGTTCGAGTGAAGGGTGGCCTGTCTGTAAGAACACCGCGTAATCAGCAATTTAAACCGAATCCCTAAAAAAGTACATCCCGAGCAAGGGAAAAGGAAGAAGACTAAGACGGTAATGAGTCGGAAAAGACATCTAGACGGGTGACTCGTGAAAAGGTGGGCCTTCCTCAGGATCCAGCTATGTGAGCTGGGCCCTGTTCGAAGGAAGGTTCACGTGAGACATTCCCAAACTTTAGACTCGATTGTGTAAGTTGGCCAACCTTTGCAGGAGTATGTCCTACGTAGGTGGGCCTTGCCTTAGTAAAATAAGGTGGACTGGGATAGGGGGGAAACTCGTGATGTAAGATCGATAGAGTTTCGACGCTAGAGACTTTGACGACTTATGACACGACCCGACACTGCTAAATACGGGAAGTCTAAGAAAAGAAGTTTTGAAATATGATATTTTTTTTGAAAAGCCCGAAAAATTCGGGGAGAACCGGCCCTTTTTCGAGAAAAACGGAAAAGGTGGGCCGGGAGAAGGTTTGAAAATTTCGAAAATAACTTCGAGTTTTAAATTGGGCATAATACCGGCTAGAAAAAGGCTATTTTGAGTAAAATCATAAGTCCTAAATTCGGTATATGTCCGGGTTTTTGAAATTGGATATTTTGAAAAGGATGCAAATTTTTGAAAATGACGGTTTTGAAAAAGATGTGGATCAAGTAGCACGTAGTCATGGAAACAGTATAATGACACCATGTATGCTCTTAAGGTAAGTCTCGGTCAGTCTATAAGGGTCTATACCGGTGTACATAGCCTATTCGAGAATCGGGGCGAACTTCCTAAGTCGAATTGAACTTAGAACATGCCGTAAAACCCATACGAATCTGCTATGCACACCTTTTGACATATCCAATTTGGACTACATCAATGGTATAGTGGGACGTCGGTCACCAGTATCGGCCCGGGAAAGATGGGGTTATGCATGAACCGTAAAACTAAAACACGTATTGTACTAGTCAAACGATTTCTATTCGAGTCTCACCCTGAGGATGCCGATGGTAAGTCACACATAAGTTAATCCCCAGCGGAGTCGCCAAATTGTGGACATGACATAGATCCACCCCGACGCGGCCACGTGCCGGTTTGGGGAGGCGAATGAATCTCCATATGATAATGGATCGAATTGAAATTTAAATCGAAGTTGGAGTCGCCACCGAACTTTGTGGGAGTTCGGGTCCGTTCGAACCCACTCTATGTCGTAGTGGGCCGTGTACAAAATACGGCCCATTTCCGATGTCAGAGTTTATTGGGTTCGTCCCTTAGCATTTGATACCAATACCGACTTGATCGGATATCATGTATTGAATGACTCTCGTTGCCAATGGTTTCGGACATCCGGAAACCGAGGTTCTGAGTAAGGGATGAGGGTACGTGTTGGGAAGTTCACAAAGAACACCCAACCCCGCCCGCACATTAGCGGCTTCTATTAGGATATCGTTTGATGTTTTAATACGCGCGTTAGTTGAACGGGAGAATGATATGCAAAGATTATTTTCCCTAAGCATGTGAATAATTGAATGGGTTGCTAAGTCGTTTAATGCATGAAAATTAACGTCAAAGTTGTATTTTAGCATGCGAGGTTCGTTTTAGTATAATAAAACAAATGATGAAAAGAAATACTAAGAAGATGAACAAACGTGTTAGTAACGATTGAATAAATCGAATGAAGATACGAATGCGATGAATAATGTAAAAATATATCGAGATCTGAAATATCGCTAAAAGGACATTGTTTTGTCGAAAAAACGATGTTCAAAAAAAAGAAAGCTCGCGTTCTAGCCTGCCGGGCGACTCGCCCGAGTAGGCGACCCGCCCGGGACGCGCGCGACTCGCGTCCCGGTCTGTTTTCGAAATTGATTTTTTTGAAAAAGCGATGATTTTATTAAATCGCGTACAAATATTGCACAGTTTGCACTCGATTTAATATTCTCGACATTCGTCATATTCGATATTCGATTATGAAATCGAAATCGAATACTCGGAAAAGATGAAAAAGTTTTAAGAAATTGTTTTGTAGAAAAAAAATGATGTTTAAGAAAAAATTGAGAAAGCGAAGAAAAGAGGGCCGCGGGATCAGGCCTCCGTGCGAGTCGCCTGGGAGTGGCGCGGCTCGTGCGGATTGCTGTCCCGCTTCGGGTTTTTCGAGAAATCGTTAATTTTGCTAGATCGCGTATAAATATGAATTAATTTATACTCGATCTATGCTCTCTATATTCGTCATATTCGATATTCGATTATGAAATCGATATCGAACATTCGGAATGATTTTTTTAAAAAAGGTTTTATAAAGTTGTTTTGAAAAGACGGTTTGACTCGGTTGCTAAAAGACGGTTTTGCCCTTGGTGTCGGATTCGACCCAAATTAGTTTTATTTGACTCGAAACGACCCGTTGGGCCTGGTTTTGAGGTTGGTTTTGTGAGATTTGTACTCCGTAAAAAGCCAAAGCTAAATATCCATGATTTCGAGCCCATTTCCGAGTACGTTAAAGCATGTTTGCGTCCGATCATCATCGGGTGTTTGTCGGGAACTGCTATAGACACCTGGCAGCCAAATGTGGGTGTCTACAAAGGGTCATTGAAGCATAATGAATAACATGAGAAGCTCTCCCATCCTTTTGACCCAAGACTGCCCCTAAAGCATAATCACTCGCGTCACACATGATCTCGAAGGGAAGAGACCAATTAGGGGCTTGAATGATCGGGGCGGTTGTGAGACGAGTTTTCAACTCATCAAATGCGTTCTTACACGCCTCATCAAAAATGAAGTCTATCTCCTTCTGCAACAATTTGCACAATGGTTGTGCAATCTTGGAAAAATTCTTAATGAACCTTCGGTAAAAATCTGCATGTCCAAGAAAGGAGCGAACTTCGCGCACGTTAGTAGGATAAGGTAGAGTCTTAATTGTATCAACTTTCGCTTTATCTACCTCGATCCCCTTACCCGACACAACATGTCCCAAAACTATACCCTGCTCAACCAAAAAGTGACACTTCTCAGAGTTAAGTACAAGGTTAGTTTCAACACAACTCTTCAAAACAAGTGATAAATGATGTAAACATGCATCGAAAGAATTACCATGCACAGTAAAATCATCCATAAACACCTCAATAAAATTCTCCACGTACTCGGAGAAAATAATCATCATGCAGCGCTGAAATGTTGCGGGTGCATTACATAACCCGAATGGCATGCGTCGGTACGCAAATGTGCCGAAAGGGCATGTAAAAGTAGTCTTCTTCTGATCCTCAGGAGCAATTGCTATCTGAAAATAGCCTGAATAACCATCCAAGAAGCAGTAATATGCTTTGCCTGCGAGTCTCTCGAGCATCTGATCAATAAAATGGAGAGGAAAATGGTCTTTCCTAGTTACCGTGTTCAGCCTACGGTAATCTATACACACTCTCCTTCCATTCTGGACTCGAGTAGGTACTAAATTCCCATCCTTATTTTCTACGACCGTGACCCCAATTTTCTTAGGGACAACCTGAGTAGGACTAACCCACTTTCTATCAGAAATAGGATAGATCATACCTACTTGCAGAAGCTTCAATACCTTCTTCTTCACAACCTCCGTCATAGGAGAGTTCAACCTTCACTGCGGTTGCCATACCGGTCTTGCCTCATCCTGTAGCAAAATCCGATGCATACAGGTCGATGGACTTATGCCCTTGATGTCAGCAATGGTCCAACCAATAGCTTGCTTATTCTCCTTCAACACCTCCACCAACCGCTTTTCTTGTTCCTTGGTGAGCTTACTAGAGATAATTGCAGGCAATGTATCTCCCTCACCAAGGAACACATACTTCAAGTGATCCGGGAGTGGTTTTAGTTCTACAACTGGTGCCTGCAAAATAGATGGTAACAAAGTGTCATTAGGCACGGTTAGTTTCAATGAAGGTGGAACCGTGTGCACGAAGGACACCCCGGTCAACTCAGCTGCTGTTTCCTGCAAGTTAGCAGACACTAAATCATCAAATTTCTTTTCTGCTATACCGTTCTCAATCACGACCTGCAACTCATTTGGGTTATCCAAATCGAAAGTTTCCTGCACTAATGGCTCAAACACGTCAATAAGACATAAAGAATGGTCCTCGATGGGGAATTTCATAGCATTGAAGATATTGTACTCCACCACCTAACCATCAAACTCCATAGTAAGAGAACCGCTCCAAACATCAATCTTAGATTTCGCAGTTTTCATAAATGGTCTCCCTAACAGTATAGGGGCAGCATGTCTATCGTGTTCCATGTCTAGCACATAAAAATCCACAGGGAAAATCAATTTATCAACCATGACCAAAACATCTTCTATGACTCCCTTAGGATAAACATTGGACCGATCCGCTAATTGAATGACAATATTAGTTTTACTCATGGGTCCAAGTTTAAGTGACTGATAGATAGAATAAGGAAGCACATTAATCGAAGCACCCAAATCTATCATAGCTCTATGAAATTCGGTGTCTCCTATAGTACAAGGTATTGTGAACATTCCCGGATCTCCACACTTAGTGGGCAATTTATGTTGAAACACGACCGAAACATGTTCACTTACCTTTACCTTCTCGATTCCCTTAAGCCTATTATTCCTCTTTATAGTACAAAGTTCTTTTAAAAACTTAGCATATCGGGGGACACTTTTAAGTAACTCTAAAAGGGGAATATTTACCTCACATTTACGAAAGGTTTCGTAAACATCATTATCATGCTCCTTCTTACGAGTATCCTTCAATGCTTCGGGAAAAGGTGGTGGAGTATCGTGGATCTGAACCAATGGTGCCTTAACTGTAGAACTCAACACCACTTTGTCATCTTCGATCACATGTGCACTCCCATCATCAACGACCATCTCATCTTCCTCTTAGATAACAACTTTCTTGGATCTAGCTTTAGGCTTCTCGACCTTTACTAGTTGTCTTCCATTTCTCAAGGACACCGCACTCACATTCTTCTTCGGGTTTTTTTACCGTTTGAGACGGTAGACCGCCCGTTTGTCCCGCTTCTAACCGATTAATCGCGGTTGCTAATTGACTCACTTGAGTCTCAAGATTCTTGAAATTTTGCTTATTTTTCGCTCGATCTTGAGTGACACTTACAGTGAGTGCACGAATCATGTCCTCCGTGGACATTGATGAATTCAGTGTTGCTTGTTGTTGTGGCACTTGTGATGTGAACTGCTGTCCTTAAGGTCGTGGAATGAATTGACCTCTAGGAGGGCCACTTGATTGATGACCTTGAAAATTACGCCATCCAAAGTTAGGATGATTTCTCCATCCTTCATTGTATGTTTAGGAGTAAGGATCCCATTTCTTCTTGTTTGAGGTGTTATCCCAAACACCATTCACCTCTTCGGAACCACTCTCTTACAACTAAGGGCATAAATCACTAGGGTGTCCCTCTGTGGAACATATACCGCACACCGTAGCATGTTGTCTACCTCCCATCATAGCCTGGATTGTCGATGTTAGACTATCGACCTTCTCTTCAAGGTTTGAGTTAGAATTCAATGAGCTAACAGTGCGCTTCGATTTCCTTCTAGCATAATCCCTTGAACTTTCCGCCAGGTCAGAGATAATATTCTATGCTTGCGTCGGGTTCTCGTTCACTATACCACCGCCACTAGCCGAATGAATCATGCGACTATCCTCGGGTGTAAGTCCTCCACAGAAATACAAGATAAGATCCTGTTCCGAGTACCCATGATAAGGACAACTAGCACATAATTGTTTGAATCTCTCATAGAACTCGTACATGGTTTCCCCGTCTCGTTGTTCCACATTGCTAATGGCTTTCTTCAAGTGTGCGGAACGGGACGGTGGGAAGTACTTCTCTAGAAACGCCTTCTTCATATCCACCCAAGTTGTGACACTATTAGGTGGTAGATAGTACAACCAATCTCTTGCGTTTCCCTTCAATGAAAAAGGAAAAGCTCGTAGCTGCAATTGCTCGTTAGTCACACCCGCTGGCTTCATACTAGAGCATACAATATGGAAATTCGAAAGATGTTTTTTCGGATCATCGATGCTCGTTCCATTGAAAGTGGGTAGATGATGAACCAGACCCGATTTCAATTCAAAAGTGGCTCCCTCGGCTAGAGCTGGGAAAGTAATGCACAACGGTTGAACCGCAAGATCAGGAGCTGTGAGCTCCTTCAGAGTCCGTGTTTCTCTCGCCATGATTACTTTGCTTCAGATTCGGGTACAGACTCTGGTGTAGATTCTATATCACTTTCAGGCTCGGGTTGCTAAAAAATGACCAATTTGCTATTATCACCCTGTCTCCACCTGAAAATTGAACGTTCGATCTCTAAGTCGAAGGGCTCGAGTGAATTGTTAGTGGAACGAGTTTTATGCATATGCTAGCGTACCTAAAATAAAAAAAATTAAAATTAAAACACAAATATTAACTATTGCCTTCCCCGGCAACGACGCCAAAATTGGGTGAGCCGAAGTCGTATGCTCCCAAAAATACTATTTGTGCACTTATAACCACAAAACTAAAGTAATAGTGTAGGGAAATAAGGGTCGATCCACAGAGAAGACGAAGTAATTTATGTGAATTAAAACTAGAAATTAATAACTAAGAAAGGGGTTGATTGGGTAACTAAAACTAACTAAGAAGCAAATAACGAAATAAATAATAATAATGAATGAGTTTAGATGATTAAAACGATCTCGGGTAAGAATTTCCACAACTAATTATCAAATTGATCATAGACTAACAACTTTCTCCTAACTCTTGAGCAAACTATCGTGGGAAGAATATCCCGAATCTACCATGAATATTATTTGACTCGAAACGCGATAATCAAATAACCTAATTATCAAACAACCTAATACACGCGATTAAGTTTAATTCAATACTAGCATTAACGAATAGAGAACGATAGCAGTGACGACCAATAAAATACGCGATTATTAGTTCGAATCACAAGTTAATTCTCTCTCTCTAACCTAGATATGATGAAACGCATCCAATATTAAGGTTAAATATTGTTACTTTATCTAACGGTTTTGAACAATTACGGATTCAATCGCTAGAATAACAATAGATTGAAAATTGTAAAGATTAATTAGCTACTTTAATCTAAACATTCAACAATCATGCAAATAAAAACGGAGAAATAACAATACTCAAGAGATAGGATAAAGAAGAATTAAAGTCTCACAATGGAATAATTAGAAGCTTCAAATCTGAATCCGAGATTGAAGGCTTAGTTCTTCATGCTATGGTTTTTCTTCTCCTTTTTTTTCTAATTGAACGTGATAATGCCCATGATGAATTATCAATCCCCTTGTTTAACCTAATACTAGTCTCTTAATAATAATAATAATAATAATAATAATAATAATAATAATAATAAAATAGAAAGATATAAAGTTTCCTAAATAAAACAAAGTCTTCTAAACGTAATAAATTAAGGTAGAATAAGGCTGAAACGCGTCACGGAAACAGGCCTCCGCGCGACACGCGCAAGACCCGCGCGACTCGCATGGCCGCGCGACTCGCCTGGATCTGGGGCGACTCGCGTGGCGGTCTGCTGCTCTTCACGGATTTCTTCCTTTTTTCCTCGCTCCGTGTCTTCTACTGGGCTTTCCAATTCTTCACGAGTCATCCATTCTTGGCCTAACTAACGGTCGAGATCAGAATCCTCAAAATAACTTATATTACATTCGTACCAAAATGACACAAATGCACTACAAGACACCCGATTAAGCTCACAAAAACCGTCGTAATAACTAGGACTAAATTCGGCCTATCAACACGCTAGAAGATGTATTCCCAAAGACGAAGGTCAAACATCCATTAACCAATTTATGACCCGACCCCCTTCACAACAAGACTATAACAATGATTATAATGCATGTGCTGGCGAATTATCCAGAATGATTATTCAAACGAAAAAACCTTTTGTTCTAGCTGAACACCCAACGTTTAACAGGTACTTAAGAGCAAACCAACCGGCTCATAAAGAAACGAGTCTTCGTAGTGTTAAATCTAAAGCAATTAAAAAATATATGGAGGTTAAAATGGAGCTTATAGAAATCCTAAAAAGAACGAAATCTAGAATATCACTAACGACCGATAGATGTGACTCTGGTTACGATTATTCTTACCTATGTTTAACGGCTCATTGGCTAGATGAGGGTTGGGTTTTACATAAAAAAATAATTGAATTTGCTAAATTAGAAAGTCCGCATACCGCTAATAATATCCACGACATTATTGTGAGGGTGATATGCGATTATGAAATTAGAGATAAAATTTTGACTGTCACTTTTGATGATGCAACGTCTATGACTTCTAGCGCTAACATGTTGAAGACTAGTTTACAAAATGTTTTTTAGATGGTAAATTGTTACATGTTCGATGTGCTTGTCATTTTAAACTTATGTGTTAAGAACGGTCTAGTGGGTCTAAGACACTATCACGCCAAGTTTAAATCAAAAGTTATGCACTTGAACACGTGTCACTTAAGGCGCCAAGACTGGCATAACTATTGTAAATTAAATAAAATTAGATATAGAAAATTTCTCCCAAAAAACAACACGAGGTGAAATTCGTTGTATACAATGTTGAAGGCTTGTTCAGAGTATAAGGATCCGCTAACTACTTTTTGGAACTCTCGTTTTCCCAATCAACCATTATTTGATGATGATTGGGACAAAATAGAAATGTATATTGACTTGTGCGCTTTTGAGGAGGCGACAAATGCATTTTCTCATGTATATATGCCTACGACCCGTTTTTTCATCGCTAACGTTATTAATATTGCCTTTATTTTCCAAAATATCGAGGCAAACCTGATTACGACCGGTTTCTACCCGCCATGGAGACCAAATGGCTAAAATATTGGGATGATATTCTTCTCATCTTTATATTTTCAGTGATTTTAGACCCTAGGTAAAAATTTGACGGTGCGATGACCTTTGTTAAATGTTATAAAAATTTAATAATGAACATAGATTTCAACCTTGAGGAATATAAAGCCAAGATTAGAAACGACTTTGATATACTATTTGGCAAATACGAGCGGATTTATGGTAACAACGCTCGTACTTCTCGATCATTTGCAGGTGGTAGCAGTAGCCGAACGACGATGGCTACACGATTGGGCAAGGCCTTGTCACAAGTGTCTCGACTGAGGCCATATTCTCATGTTACACGACATCCAATCTTGCGAAATATCATATGTACCTGCAATATGATTATTTCCGCAATGTTGAGGAAAACGAAAGAATAGACGTTGATCTTCTATCCTGGTGGCGAGAAAAAGCAGTAGGTGGTCTTACGGTGATGTCTACAATGGCGAAGGACTTCCTTGCCATTCAAGTTTCATCTGTAGCGTCTGAACGTTGTTTCAGTGCCGCTAATAGGGTGTTGGATGATAAACGTACGTCTTTGTCTTCCGAGACCCTCTGCATGTGTGTCTACTAAAAAGATTGGATGGATGCAAGAGATCGTAAATTAGGTGAAGAAACAAAAGATAGTGACATTGACACCGACGATACCATTACTAGTACCGAATTATAAACGTAATTATTTTTTCACTTACAATTTTACAAGTCCACTTTAATTATATTTTAGTTTATTATACATACTACAAAGATTGTATTTGTAACTTTTAGTTTCTCATACATACTACTATACTACATTAGTATATTACTTGCAACCGAATAACCGATCTATAATGATTATTCAATAAAAATTATATTTTTTCCTCCTATTTACATTTCTTACTTCTTTAGTTCTTACATTATTTAATTGTTATTATAATCAATTTTAACTTTTATAATTGTTATAACTTCTCATTATATTTAAATATTAACTTATAATTATATTTAAATATTATATTATTAACTTATAGAGTAAGCTATAAACTTACAACACTATAAATTATATTATTTTTAACTTATAACACTATAAATTATCAATATTATATTATTTATAAACACCCAAATCATAATTAATATTGGAATCGCAATACAAAATATTTGGATCACATACAAACTGCACAACGTATTTTTCAGAAAAATAAAATAAAATAATCGAGGCACGACCCAAAACCCGAGATCTGGCACGAAAACCGAAGCAGGGGCACGACGTGCTGGGCACGAGCTAAGCACGGGACCCGACCTAAACACGGCACGACCGGACCCGTGCCTTGGCGGGGAGAGGAGGGTGGGAGCCCGTGTCGGGCACGATACAGATTTGGGTGGAGGCACGATCGTGTCGTGCCGGCAAGGCACGAAGCACGAGTGGGCCGACACGAGGCCCGACCCGGCCCGCCCGAACTGCCTGCTTTAGGTATTAGTGTTACAAAAATTTAATTTACCACTCTTCGTTTGCTTATTTCTCATCCATTCCCTTTATTCGTTCATTTTTTTACTTCCTCCGTTCAAGTCGAACCTTCTCTATTACTTTTTGCACAGGTTCTAAGAAATTGATTGTTTATTATTAAATGTACAAATGGGTAAAAGTTAAGTATTTGTTTAATATTAAATGTAGTGTGGGTATGGACATTTATGTAAATTTGTAAGGTTTAAAGTATTTGTCTAATATTAAAACAATGACTAAAATGGAAATTGGTAGGTTGGACTTGAACGTCCCAAAAAGAAATAACGAAAGATTCGACTTGAACGGCGGGAGTACCTCCCATCACTAGAGCTGGCAAATCTGTCGGGCCTATCTCGGCACGATAAAGAGGCACGAACGGTACAGCCTGGCGATGAGCTGGCAAATCGTTATGAGTATATTAAAACAGAAACCAATAACTATGACAACTGTCACGTGTCATCTCACAAAGAAATGACCATAATTATAAAATACGAAGTAATAAATAATCAAGACTAATGTTTATAACATCTTCAATTATTATTTCACCCAAAAAAATACTCTCTCCGTCTCGGTGATTTTTTGTCCTTTCATTTGGGCACAAATTAGACCAAAGCAGACACTGAAAGTACCAATTTACCCTTCCCTTCATAAGCATAAGCCAACAAATTATGGAGTATGTAAATTGAATAAAGGGGGGACCACATACATGTGTAAAAGCAAAACAAATTCCCTCTAAATTAAATCAAATCACGTAAGCCAATTGAACCAATTTGAATGAAACAAACAACGTCAAATTCATTTTCCCACCAAAACCAAAATAAAATAGATTTCATTTTCCTTCCAAATTCAAATTCATAGAAATCTGGAAAAATTTGGGAAAACCACTCTTACATTTAGGAGAATCATTTTCCCTCCAAACTCAACCATTTCACGAAAAAAATCTCTCAAAACATTTCCAAAGAATTTGAATGGCAGAAGCTTCATCTATCATGGCTTCAAATAGTGAAGCTTCATCTTTCATGGCTTTCAATAGTGAAGCTTCATCTTCCATGACTTCATCCTTCACATCAAGTGTAACTTCTAGTGGAGTTTGTAACACCCCGTATTTTTATAATCTTTTATAAATTTTTCCAATTTTACGTTATATTTTGTCGTATTTTAGAAACTACCAAACCCCCTTCCCTGGGGCGAATGAAAATTTCATATTTGATTTCTACAAATTTTCTCATTTTATCCTTTCTTTCAAAATCTGTGACATGTCATTTTAATTTATTTATATTATTTTACTATTATTTATAATAAATTTTTCTGCTCAGCTCAAAGACAACTTAAGTCGATCATAGCTCTTTCATTAATTCTCACACTTGCACACTCCTATACTCGCTTCGAAGAGGAGAGTGGGTACTACAATTTTGCAGAAGAAGTCGGAGGCAGATTCCGACAGCTAGTAGATAAAATCTGAGTTAAAGCAGTCAAGGATTACATATAATATACCGTATATACTTGCTCGACGTTATAATAAGTTATTTTATTTCAAAATTTTATTAACATAATATAATATATTTAATATTTTCCGTACTTGAGTTTACTTTTGAAGACGTTCTTAAAATATATTTTCAACCAAGTTGTATCTCTTATATATATTTAAACCCTCCGTAATTTTCTAAATAACTTATCAAAGAAATGAGTTTATAACACATATTTTTCTTAAAACAAGTTCCAATTACATGTATATATATATATTCGTATTACTAATATGTTACTATCATTAATATACAATTAATAATAACTTGTGGCAAACCTAGTTAATTAAGTTGGTCAAGTTATATATATTCAGCTACACTACTCGTATTATCAATTTTATTCTATTCAAAATTTATTTAAAAGTTTCCCGAGTTCATATACGAGTATATTGGAGTATTTAGTAAGAATATTTATCATTTAAAAATCAAGTCGATTGTACGACGAAAATAAAAGCATAATTTTTACACAGAAATCGACCTTTTTCCTCCCTTAACTCGCCAAACTCCCTTACTTCTCTGCTTCTCCTTCCCCTGCCTTATTTCCTTCTTCTTCCTCCCTCGTTCCTGTAAACTAAAGGGAAAAAAACTTCATCTTATTTAAGCAAGAAGGTTTGATCTAGCGAGTTTTACATGTGTTTACGACGGAGATTTGAGCTAGATTTGGTGATTAAAGGTGCGGATTTAGAGTGTAAATCATCTATTTAACTTTATCCAAGAAATTGTGTTTTATTGAAGAAAAGACGGTTTTTAGAGCTCTTAATTCCGTGGTATATGATTTGGGCTCGAGACGGATAGTACGAAGAACAAGCCCAATAAACCAAGTGAAAAGTCAAAGCGCAGCTCGAGATTGAAGACGGAACTATTTTGGATTCCGAGTCAGCTTAAATATTATTTATTATTATATTATTATTAGAGTTAGGAAATTACTAGATTTTCCTATTATAGTATTAAACTACATATTAATTAGATGGAGACGATCATAATTTTTCATTATCAATATACACGTTACATTCATCAAGAAGAGGAGGAGAAAACCCTAATCATGTGTAACTAATCTTTCTTCTCGAATCAAGGATTTGAAGCTGCTAGTTAATTGATTCCGAGACTTTTTCTTAATCTTTATTTAATAACTTGAGTATTGTTTGTTCCTTGTGCTAATTTTATGATTGTTATTTGTGTTATTTTTTTGGCCAATTGATTATTTCAATCTTCAATCTATTGCAGTTCTTTGTGTTTGAATCCGTAATTGTTCAATTCACTAGATAAAGTTGCAACCTTTAGACCTAATTATTTGTATGCGTTTCATCATAATTGGGTAAAAGGAGGAATAAACATATAATTCGAACCAATAACCGCGTGTGTTAAAGGCCGTTATTTCTATTGAATTGTTCGTATCGTTCATGCTGTTATTGAATTAAATCTAGACGCGTGAATTAGGTTGTTCAATAATTAGGTTACTTAGTATCGCGTTTCGACCTAAGTAATATTATCTACGGAACAATTGAAACTTTCGATTTCACAATAGAATACTCAAGGATTAAATAAGGTTAGTAGTCGATGATCAATTGTTTAACTAGTTAGTGGATTTTCTTTGAGTCGAGTCTCTTAATCATTTGAATTCATCAATATTAGTTATTTTATTTTTGTTATTTTAGTTGTTAGAGAAATCAATCTTAAAACCCCCCATTATTCTTGTTACGTTTATTTGTTTCATTCACACATTAATTTACATCGCCTTCCCTGTGATTCGACACCCGACTTACCTCTACTATATTGTTACAGGTAATATGACTTAATTATCTATCTTTGGGAGCATACGACTTGGGCTCACCAAATTTTGGCGTCGTTGCCGGGGAAGGCAATAGTTAATTTTTGTGTTTTGTTTAGTTTAGATTTTTTTATTTTTAGCTACGCTAGTATATGCATAATACTCGTTCCATTAACAATCCACTCGAGCCCTTCGACTCAGAGATCGAACGTTCAATTTTCAGGTGGAGAAAGGGTGATAATAGTGAATTGATCATCTTTGATCAACCCGAGCCCGAAAGCGATCTAGATTCTATACCAGAGTCTGTACCCGATTCTGAGGACGAAGTAATTATGGCAAGAGAAACACGTACTCTGAAGGAGCTCACAGCTCCTGATCTTGCGGTTCAACCGTTGTGCATTACTTTCCCAGCTCTAGCCGAGGGAGCCACTTTTGAATTGAAATCGGGTCTGATCCATCATCTACCCAGTTTCAGTGGAACGAGCATGAAGATCCGAATAAACATCTTTCGGATTTCCATATTTTATGTTCTAGTATGAAGCCGGCAGGTGTGACTGATGAACAACTGCAGCTACGAGCTTTTCCCTTCTCATTGAAGGGGAATGCAAGATATTGGTTGTACTATTTACCACCTAATAGTGTCACAACTTAGGTGGATATGAAGAAGGCATTCTTGGAGAAGTACTTCCCACCGTCCCGTTCCGCACACTTGAAGAAAGCCATTAGTAATGTGGAGCAACATACGGGAGAGACTATGTACGAGTTCTTTGAACGATTCAAGCAACTATGCGCCGGTTGTCCTTATCATGGGTATTCCAACCAAGATCTCATCTTATACTTTTGTGGTGGACTTACCCCGGAGGACGGTCGTATGGTTCATTCTGCTAGCGGTGGAGGCATAGTGAACAAAAATCCTACGGATGCTTGGAATATTATCACAGAGCTAGCCGAGAGTTCTAGGGATTTTTCTAGGAAAGATGGACGCCGTGGTGTGAACTCATTGAGTTCAAATACGAGCTTAGAAAAGAAAGTTGATAGCTTAACTTCGATGGTGCATGCTATGATGGTGGGTAAGCAATCAACCATTGTTTGCGGTATTTGCTCCACTTTTGGTCACCCGAGCGATCTTTGTCCCCAAATCCAAGAGCATGATTCTGATGAGATGGTGAATGAGATTTGGGAAAGTCAATCCAACAATAGGAAGTGGGATCCGTACTCTAATACTTACAACTCTGGTTGGAAGGGGAAATCTCACCAAGTTGGTCCTCCTAGAGGTCATTTATTCCCCGACCACAAGGACAACAATTCACTCCACAAGTGCCGCAACAATCTATTCCACAAGAATCATCAAGCTCATCGATGTCCACAGAGGATATGATTCGGGCTCTCACCGTGAGTGTTACTCAAGATCGAGCTAAGAATAAACTAAATTTTAAAAATCTTGAGAATCAGATGAGTCAGTTAGCTACTGCGGTCAATCGTTTAGAAGCTAAACAGTCTGGTGGTCTACCTTCTCAAACGGTAGAAATTTCGAAGCATAATGTGAGCGCGGTTTCTTTGCGGAATGGTAGGCAATTGGTTGAGGTTGAAAAGCCTAAAACCAAGCCTAAGACGGTGGTTATTCGTGAAGAGGAGGAGCTAGTGGTCGATGAAGGGAAGCTCCCTAGTGCCGAAAGAAGTGGAATTACTTCTAAGTCCAAGGAGGCGATGGCGACCCCGTTTTCTCCAACTTATGAGCCACTCCCACCATTTCCCGAGGCTTTGAAAGATACTAGAAAGAAGGAGCATGACACCGATATTTACGAAATCTTTCGTCGATGCGAGGTAAATATTCATTTACTTGACTTACTTAAAAACGTTCCTAGATATGTGAAGTTCTTAAAAGAAACTTGTACAATCAAGAGAAATCAAAAGGAACGCAATGTGAAAAAGCCTAAGGGTCAAGCTAGTGAATTTGTGTCGGCGTTGTTTAGGAGTTAGGACCAAGACCCCTTCCAAGTGTAGTGATCCGGGTATGTTTTCTATACCTGCACTATAGATCATATGCGGTTCGAAAGAGCCATGTTAGACTTAAGGGCGTCGATAAATGTCCTCCCGTTTCATGTTTATGAGTCGTTAGCACTTGGTCTTCTAAAGAGTACAAAAGTGGTTGTTCAACTTGCTAATCGGTCTAGTGTTATACCTAGAGGGGTCGTAGAGAATGTGATGGTGTGGACATGACATAGGTCCACCCCGACGCGGCCACCCGCGGGTTTGGGGAGGCGAATGAATCTCCATGAGATGGTCAAATGGAAATTTAAATCGAAGTCGGAGTCGCCACCGAATTTTATGGTTATTCGGAACCGTTCGAGCCCACTCTATGTCGTAGTGGGCCGTGTACAAAATACGGCCCATTTCCGATGCGAGAGTTTTTGGGCTCGTCCCTTTTGCATATCGATATAGATGCCGACTGGAGCGGTTAATCGTATATTGAATGACCCTCGTTGCCAATGGTTTCGGACATCCGGAAACCACGGTTCTAACTAAGAGGTGAGGGTACGTGTTGGGAAGTTCACTAAGAACACCCAACCCTGCCCGCACATTAGCGGCCTCTACTAGGATATCGAATGACGTTTTAATGCGCGCGTTAGTTGAACGATGAATGATATGCAAACATTGTTTTCTAAGCATGTGAAAAATTGAATGGGTTGCTAAGTCAATTTAATGCATGAAAATTGATTAACGTCAAAGTTAAATTTAACATGTGAGATTCGTTTTAGTATAATAAAACAAATGAAATAAAATGATGAATTTGCTACAAAACAAACAAACGAGTTAGTATCGATTTGTAAAGAAATAATAGCAAAATAAAATAACGAGATCGAGAGAATATCGAAATCTGAAAAATATTGTTGAAAAGAACGTTGTTTTGTATAAAAAACGAAGTTCGAAAAATAAAAAAATAAAAACGGAAAAGGCCGCGGCATAACAGCCGGCCGCGCGACTCGCCCGGGATGCCGGCGGGTCGCGTGGTGGCCTGTTTCGGGGCCGGTTTTCGAAAACTCGAAGTTCGTATTAAATCGCGTATGAATATTGCATGATTCGTACTCGACTTAATATTTTCGATATTTGTTATATTCGATAATTGACTACGAAATCAATATCGAATACTTAGAATATTTTTTTTTTTAAAATGTAATTTTTAGAAATCGATCGAAGAATAAACGAACGAAAAAAGTAAAAAAAGAAGTCCCGGATTCCAGGCCTGCGCGCGAGTCGCCTGGGCATGGCGCGACTCGCGTGCGGGTCTGTCCGTTTTTATTTTTGTTCGAAAATTGTTATTTTGATGAATCGCGTACAAGCTATGGATTAATTTGTACTCGATTCATGTTTTCGATATTCGTCGTACCCGACATTCGATTATGAAATCGATATCGGATATTTAGAATGAATAAAAAAAAGCTTTGTAAAATAGTTTGTTTTGAACGAGAAAAGAAAAGAATTTTTAACGAAAAAAGATGTAACGATTTTTAGTATCGCTGAAATCTTAATATAATTCTTTTCGATACGATATTCGATTATAGAAAAATCGATATCGTATGTTTAAGAATATTGTTATGAAAATAGTTTTTCGTTAATAACGATATTAGGAAAATAAAAAAATCGACTCTAGACCCGTAAAAAAAACGAAACGGACGAAGAGGAGAGAAGGAAAGAAAGGAAGAAATCGGGTTTGGTACACCCTCAACCTACATGCTTTTGTTGACTCGGATCGGGACTCGTCGGAATGTGGCTAGGCACGGGAGTGTCGAGGCAACGTCGGTTGGGTTAGGGTGGTACGGTTAAGACGGGTGAAAGTTTCGGGTATTGGGCCGGTTTTCCTTCGGGGTTTTGGACGTAATATCGGTTTCTCGATGCTAAGGAATTATCTGTATCGGGATGATAGAAAGTTGCTAAAAAAATCGTGTATGTGTGTATGAATTGTATTTTTTCGGTCCTTGAAAGTGTTGGATGGGAGGTCTTATTTATAAGGAGTTTCCGACCTTGGTTCAGGAGAGTTTGAGTACCGCTTAAGATAGGAAACGAGGGAATTTGAGGGAAATAAGGATTCCGCTTTCTTGTGAAGGAAGAAAAGGGAAACCGGTTGTTTTGCTATTGTTTTGGCCGAGTGTTTTACACTCGGTCAGGTGTTCGAATCGGTTTTTGAATAGGATTCCTGTTTGAGCTAGAATTACCGCTTGAGTAAGAAGCTGAGGAGAACGAGAATTCCGTTTTCTTGTGAGAGAAGAAAAGAGGAAAACCGGCTGGTTTGTACTACTTGGCCGAGTGGTTTACACTCGGTTGGGTACTTGAATTGGTTCTCGGATAGGATTCCTACTCGGGATCGAATTCTACCTTAAACGGAATTGTTTATTATTTTGTGAAGCTGATTTTTGTGGAGTTGGAGTCCTAATAGGACGTGTGAGATGTCACGGTCAACCTACGAGTTTCGGGAAATATCTTTGACCGGGTTTTGACTCGGTCGCTAAAAGACGGTTTTACCCCCGGTGTCGGATTCGACCCAAATTAGTGTTATTTGACTCGAAACGACCCACTGGGCCTGAATTTGAGGTTGGTTTTGTGAGATCTGTACTCCTTAAATGCCTAGGCCAAATGTCCATCATTACGAGCCCATTTCCGAGTACGTTAAAGCACGTTAGCGTCCGATCATCATCGGGTGTTTGTCGGAACCTACTATAGACACCTGGCAGTCAAAATGTGAGTGTCTACAGAGCCCCCACTCTGACTGAGGCTTGGACAGGGCGAAAGTCAGTGTAGCCACCAGGTCAATCAAGGATTAAAACCTGGCAGCTTCCGGTCGGGTCGTTTAAGGTCCATTAGACCTGCGTGAAGGGCCCGCCGGCCATGGGCTAGAAATGTACCTGAATTGATGATGATAACTCCGTGGGGAATTGAACTCGTCATATGAGACTTTAAAATGGGCCTGTATGTGGGCTCATCTTGTTAAATGCCGTTGGGGAGTTATGCAAATCGCATGGTCCTGCTCGAGTCGTCCTGTACATATTTATGCAAAGCTGCAAAATTTTGCATGTAACATTTGTAGGAAAAATGACTCGTGCTGGGGAATAAAAATTTTGAGAAAAGGTTTGAATTTTTGAGTTTGCAAAAGTCTTTGAAAAAATTAGGGAATTTTTGCTTTGACTTTGAAAAGGAGTAGGAATGCTCGGGATGACTTAGCTAAGCCTTAGGACAAGAGCTTGTATGCTAAATGCTCTAGGATTGGGAATCCAAAGGTGAGGAGGATAACTTATTTCCATGCTATAAATACCCCTTCTTGCTTCATAAATTTCATAATCCTCCCAATTCCTTAATTACTTAAAGAAAAGAATAAGCCCTGAAAAATTTATTCTTTCTTTTAGCAAACCAAATATGGGAATTGACCGACTAGTGGGAATGCTGCACGAGTGGTCCAAATATTTTAGGGATGCCGATAGGGCTATCCTAAATCAGAATGGCGTTACCCAATCGTCCGTGATTCGTCAGATGCAAGTAGACTGCCACTTCTTGGATGCTTGCCTATCCTATTGGGATGATACCTATCATGTATTTGGCTTTCCTCGAGGAGAGATTTGCCCTATTCCTGAGGAAATTGCTGCTGCAGGAGGATGGAATCCTATACTTCGCCCTGCTATCCCTTTTTCAGTTTCTGACCCAAGGAGGAAGTTAAGGGAATTTTTAGGGCTTTCCCATATGGAGGTATCCCGTATGATAGAAGGAGATACCGTTTCCCTGATCGACCTGGCTGAAAAATTCATGAACCCAGATGATGTCCGGGTCAGACCGGTTCATAGCCGTAGGGCCTTCACTTTTTGTATGCTCCATGTTTATGCCTTCGAAGGGCATATGGATTTGCTATCTTGCATGGGCCACGTCAGACTTTTCACCGTGGCTGACCTAATGGAGACGGAGCATAGCCCGGCTTGGCTGATTACATGAGAGATTATCCAGGGTTTGGATAATCGTAAGAGGGATCCGTCAGTCCGACTGACTGGGAGTACTCGGCTTCTACAGGTATGCCGTTTTTTTATTTGAATTTCTGGCTTTTCCCGGTTTTGCGCGGTTTTTCCCGGTTCCTGCGGTTTTCTCGGTTTTCACGTCTTTTCACTTCTTTTTTTTACGTGATTTTGACGATTTTGATTTTTTTTCGGATTTTTCAGTTGTGGCTATTCGAGAGGTTATCGATCTTGGATCCTCCCTTAGATGTGACCCGATATCAACCCAGGCAAGTTATGTCGAGGAGACGAGCTATTGCCTTTTCTCGCTTCAATACCCAACAATATTGGGATGAGGTGCTATCTTTCCATGGAGGCCTGTGGATCCGTTGGGCCGTGCCATGGTGGCCTATTTACCTTTGGACTGGTCTAGAATCTCGGGATAGGGCTAGATATCAGGTAATCCTATCTTTTAGGCAAACAATTCACCTCTTTCCTGATCGCATACTTAGGCAATATGGTCGGGCGCAAAGAATCCCAGAAATCGAGGTCGTTGTGAGTGAATGTACTCAGCTGACGGATGTGATGTGTGACACCTGGATGCAAAGGTGGTATACACGAGCTATTTGGCCTGTTCTTAAAAATTCTCATTTGATCTGGGTAACCGATTCTTATGTAAGATGGACTCGAGCTGATTCAGCTAAAACTCGAGCTGCCCTGAAAATTGACGAGGCCTATGACTTGTTACGCCGGGAGCATGCTAAGGACAATAGGAGCTTCTTTACTGAGGGAGCTACTTCGACAGGTCAGAAAAGAAGATTTAGGACTCAGACTGAAGGGTCCAGTACTAAGGGTGCACGGGGGAAGGTGAGCACCCAGATGGATTTAGAAAGGAGACTAGGGCCAAGACTGGCTGCTAAGGACCGACTTGGTCCTCGAGACAGGCTTCTCGAGCCGGTTAGGGCTCGGCTTGGACCGGTGCAACTGATGGAAAACCCAAAATCGAAGAAACGGGTTTGAGCAAAGGAAGTTCCCCTTGTGATTAGGGAACGTTCGCCTCCGCCCCGTCGGCCTCGGGCTCCACGTGACCCGAAAGATAAGGGGAAGGGCAAAATGTATGAGTAGTCTCCTAAATTTATTATTTAAGTATTACTACTATTTTTTTGTGGTGTGAATTTGTTGCTTTTTTTGTGATGTATTTTTTGAAATAATAAAAAGACATATTAGTGGATACCGTTCCCGTCTTTTCGTTATTGCAATGGTTGTACCCCTTTTGAGGGGTTGCCTACGTATCCAAAATTAATGGAATTAAACCTTCCGTAGTTCAGAAGCATTTTTGCAATTTTCGAAATACATCAGGATTATTAATTCAAGATGTGCAACGGTATGATAAATGATCCTAACTTATTGACTTGCTTAAAATTTTGAAAAGACATTTTTTATAAACTTTGCAAATGACATTGAGATAGGGTTTATGGGTAGTAACGCTTCAGCTGGTCCAAGTTTGTTGGATTGACGAACTCGTTCCCGTCCAAGTCCGTTAGCATTACTGCTCCTCCTGAAAGAATCTTCTTTACTAAATATGGCCCAGCCCAATTGGGTTTGAATTTTCCCCTTGGGTCAACTGGTAATAAAGCTCGAACAGATTTTAGGACTAGATCGCCCTCTTTGATGTTCCTGGGCCTAACCCTTTTGTTAAAAGCCCGTTGGATCCTTTTCTGATATATCTGAATATTATTCAGAGCCCGGGATCGTCGTTCGTCTAAGAGGATCAGTGAGTCATATCGGGCTTGGACCCAGTCCGCTTCAGGTGCTTGGCTTTCGAGCAGAATCCTAAGAGACGGTACTTCTAGCTCGACTGGCTGAACTGCTTCCATTCCATATGTCAGATAATATGGAGTTGCTCCGGTTGCAGTTCGAATTGATGTCTGATATCCCCATAAGGCAAAGGGTATCTTGTCGGGCCAGTCTCGGTAATTCTCAGCCATCTTTTTGAGAATGGTGACAATTGTCTTATTAGCTGCCTCCACCGCTCCATTTGTTTGAGGACGGTAAGGTGATGATGTATGCCTTTGGATCTTGTACTTTTCCAGCAAAGTGGCGGTTTCAGCTTGGAAATGGGTCCCGTGATCGCTGATGAACTCGTGTGGAATCCCGTATCGGCATATAATTTTGTTTTGGATGAACTTAGCCACATGTTTGGCGTTCAAGATCCGGTACGACTCGGCTTCGACCCATTTAGTGAAATAGTCGATAGCCACTAGGATGAAACAATGACCTTCTATCCCGGAAGGGTTTACTTTCCCAATTATATCAATTCCCCATGTTGAGAATGACCATGGTGATGTCATTGTATATAGTAGGGATGAAGGCATATGCTGAACATTAGCGAAAATCTGACAGTTGTGACAGTGTTTGACATACAGCTGACAGTCAGTTTCCATGCTATTCCAATAGTAACCGAGTCTTGCGATTTTCCGGGCCACCATATGGGCATTCATGTGTGGTCCGTTTTCGCCATCGTGCACCTCAGCCATAACTCTTTCGGCTCGAGTTTTGTCAATGCATAGGAGTAAAGCCCCCTGTGCTGTCTTCTTGTACAGCTGTCCATCGTTTGTGCGGATGAACTGGGTTGCCCATCTTCGCAGAGCTTTCTTGGCCCGGTTTTCAGCTCCCGGAGGATATTCCCCTGACGTTAAGTAGGTTAGAATAGCCTAATACCAAGGTTCTGGATCAGTTATTTCGATATCTTGGATAACGTGGATGTATGCCGGCTCTGATTGTCTTTCGACACAAATGGGCATGCTGGTTAGATGTGCTGGGATATTCAGTAAAGATGCTAATTTTGAAAGAGCATCTGCAAACTGGTTTTCTTCCCGAGGCAGGTAAATGTACTCCACTTTTTGGAATTGTTTTTCGAGAACCCTTACTCGTGCTTGGTAAGCCACGAGATTTGCGTTCCGAGTCTTCCATTTTTGTAGGGTTTGATTTATGACTAACGATGAGTCACCGTGGACCCGGAGGTTTGTTACTCCTAAATCGGCGGCGACTTGCAACCTGTGAATGCATGCTTCGTACTCGGCTGCGTTATTAGTCACGTCAAAATCTAGCTTGATGGATAATGGGGTATGTTCACCTTGTGGTGAGATTAGCAAGATCCCGACACCAAATCCTCGAAAGTTGGACGCTCCATCAAAGTACAAATCCCATGTGTCAGTGTCGGTATGGAATATGTCTTCATCTGGAAAGGCCCAAGTATCAGTGTGACCTTCCTCGGATACCGGACTATCGGCGAGGAATTCTGCTACTACCCGGCCCTTGATGGCTTTTAAAGGTACGAATTTGAGGTCGAACTCGGCTAGCATTAAAGTCCACCTGGATATACGACCGTTGAGGATGGGCTTTTCGAATAAATACTTGATTGGATCCATTTTGGAGAGCACGTGTACCTCGTGACTAAGCATGTAGTGTCAGAGCTTTTTAGTGGCCCATACTAATGCTAGACACGTCTTTTCAAGCATGGTGTATTTGCACTCGTATTCCAAGAACTTCTTACTGATGTAGTAAATAGCCTGTTCTTCAGAATCAACCGTCTGGGCTAGCATAGCGCCCATGGCAGTCTCGGTCGTTGTTAAGTACAATGACAGAGGCAAACCATGTTGAGGTGGCATTAACACCGGTGGAGAGGATAGAATTTCCTTGATCTTGTCGAAAGCCATTTGACATTTGTCATCCCATAGTGTTCGTTCTCCTATCTTCAGTTTCTTGAAAATGGGTTCACATACCATGGTTAGCTTTGAAATGAATCGGCTTATGTATTGGACTTTCCCGAGAAACCCCCTTATCTCTTTCTCGGTTTTAGGCGGTTGCATCTCGGTTATGGCCTTGATCTTTGCTGGGTCAACTTCGATGCCCCGTTGGCTGACAATGTGGCCCAGTAGCTTGCCCGATGTTACCCCGAAACTGCATTTTTGAGGGTTTAACCTCATGTTGTACTTGCGTAGTCGGGTAAAGAACTTCCTTAGGGCTGCAATGTGCCCGTTTCGGTCTTTGGATTTGACAATCATATCGTCGACGTAGACCTCTACTTCCTTATGCATCATGTCATGCAATAAAGTAGTAGCGGTCCGTTGATAAGTGGCACCAGCGTTAATAAGCCCAAATGGCATCACGGTATAGCAGTAAGTCCCCCAAGGTGTGATGAAGGTGGTCTTACTCATGTCTTTTTCCGCCATTTTGATCTGATTGTATCCGGCATACCCGTCCATAAATGATAGAAGGGCATGGTCGGCCGTGTTATCCACCAGTATGTCGATGTGTGGCAACGGAAAATCGTCTTTTGGGCTGGCCTTATTAAGATCCCGGAAATCTACACATACTCGGACTTTGCCATCCTTTTTGGGTACTGGTACTATATTTGCAACCCAGTCTGGATATTCAGACACTTGGATAAAGCCCGCTTTGAAGTGTTTATCAACTTCTTCTTTGACTTTGAGAGACCATTCGGGCCTCATTCTTCGGAGTTTCTGTTTTACCGGCTTGTACCCGTCTTTGATGGGTATTCGGTGTTCAACTATCTCCCGGTCTATTCCCGGCATGTCCTTGTAGGACCATGCAAAGACGTCTTTGAATTCCTGGAGGAGATCCGTGAATTGTTGTTTCTCCTCGGGATCTAAAGATAGGCCCAACCTAAGCATCTGAGGTTCTAAAGGGGTTCCTACGTTGATGGAATCGGTTTCTTCGATTACCGGATTTCGGGACTCCTTTTGTTCAAGTTGCTCGACTAGATGCGAAGGCAATGGTACCTGTTCGTCGGGTTTCTCAATGTCATTGCAAGTAAGATTTTTGAAAACATTTTGAAAATAAGCCAAGTCGTAAGCAGAACGGTTATCGTTATTATTGATAGTAAATTTTGAAAAGAGCTCGAAGAGAGCTGCCATCTGATCGTTGGTCAGAGGCGGGATTGGGAGAGCCCTCGGGACAGACTCCGGGGCTCTCGATAGTGAGGCTAAAGAAGGGAGAGGGGTTACAGACTCGATCCTAGTACTGGACCCTCTAGACTTTGACTCAAACTCCGACTCTGACTCTGACTCAGACTCAGACTCAGATTCAGACTCGATAGCATGCATATCTCCTTCTCCAGTAGTTAGCTTGTAGACTCGACCCTGACTGTCGGTCCACTTGGTTGTCTTCCTCCAAGCTCTCTTCCCAGTGTCGGCACCCACTTCAGAGATCAGCTTAGTTGGATCGAACCTGCTGCTGCGGAGGATCAGGCTGACTAGCTCCTGCTTAGGGGTCGGGATGACCTTGTCTTCCCCAAAGAGTAGTCCTAGAATGGGCTCAGTGTTGCTTGTGCCCTCCTTTGATTCGGCCAGGATAAGGGCAAATATGTCATCTGGGATGAATTTGCATTCCCGAGCCAATTTGGTCCCGGGATATGAAATGGTGGGCCGATAGAGGCCCGTTTGAACAGTTTCGAATACCGGGGTGACGAACATGACCGCCTTGGTTTGGTTCGTGTAGCCGGATGCCATAGTATAGCCTAGACCGAGGTGAGATTGCCCGTTGTTCAGGGTTTCGATGATCTTCCCGGGTGGAAGATATGGCCTTGATGTGACTCTCGGTAGGCAACCCAAGTTCTGTAGCATCGTATAGACGCTAACGGTGAAGTACGGCTGAAAAAGGTACTCTTCTTCGATCATTCCCACGAAGTTGAATCCTCGTGGGTCGGCTGAGCCTGCCGTGTTGCAGCTGGACACGGTTATGGGAGTAGCTTCGAGAGTGATGATCCCGTCCTGTAAAGGTAGTTTGACCTTTCTGTGCAGGGTGGAAGACACAGCCTTGACCGCGTGAATCCATGGTCTCCCAAGTAGCAGGTTGAAGGATGAAGTAACATCGATCACTTGGAATTCTAACTCCTTCTCGATCGGGCCCGTTATGATGGTTAGTTTAACGGCCCCAGCAACCGATTTTGGGCTCCCATCAAAAGCCTGGATAGTCTTTGCAGTCGGAAGGTAGTCAGCCTCGGTAATGCCGAGGGCCTTGGTTGTCCTTAAAGGAAGGACGTTAACTGCAGACCCGTCATCAATCAGGGTCATAGGGAGATATTTGTTTCGACAAATCACCGTGATGTACAGGGCCAAGTTATGGGTGGTCCCGAATGGTGGAAGGTCGGACTCGGAGAAGGTGATAAGTGGGCCTTCTCCTTTGGGCTTATCCTTGAGATATGGCAGGATCGTGGCTACCATTTCAGTGGGGGTAACCGATGAGTCGACCTTGATTTCATCAAGGGCCTTAGTAAGTGCCGCTCGATGGTCCTGTGAACTAGCCAAAAGCTGTCATATAGTGATATCGGTTCGAACCCTCTTCAATTGTCTGACTAGGGCTGTGTCAGTGTTTGGCTCTTCGGGAGCGAGTTCCGTCCTGGAAGGTTCAGTGACGGTTTCCGGAGTGGCTGTAATGGTGTGTGTACCGGCCAGAGCTTTGGCTTTAGCCCTTCGGATTTCCTCGATAGTGACGGGGACAGCCTCCCCTTTAGCCAGGTAAACATCATCCTCGTCGTCGTTCCATATCCCGTTGATTTGGGAAATGAAAGGGGAAATGAGATGAGTGCCGTCAACTACTTCTCCAGTAAAAATGGCATGAGTAGCAAGAGGATTGTTTTTGTTACTTGGCTTGTCACTGGGTAGCGGTATCTTCCCATTTTCGATCAGATCTTGGATAAGATGCTTCAACTTCCAACATTTCTCCGTGTCATGCCCATTGCCTTGGTGATAGTGGCAATAGGCCTGTATGTTGTAGCTCTTAGACCGCTTTTCCACGGGAACTTTCGGAGTTGGGCCTAATCGGTTGGATTAGGCCCTTCGAAGATAGCCTTTGTAAGGCATTAGCATAGGTTGTTCCAATGTCAGTGAATACCCGATTTGGAGTATTCTTCTTGGTTGAGGTGTCAAGTGAGTTTACCTCGTCGAAAATGCTTCGGGCCGCCGTTGTGGTGGCGGGCTTGCTGGAGGAGGAACTAGCTCCTTGATACCCTTTGGTAGAGGCCTTAGTAAGGCTCTCTAACCTTAGATCGTCTTCGATTCTGGTACCCATTTCGGTCAGAGTGGCGAAGTCGGGTATGATGGCGTACCTGAGATGGACTCGGTAAGCGGGGAGGAGGTTTTTGACAAAGGCCTCCACTAGAATTTTTTCGTCGGGCTTGTCCACCAGCTTAACACTTTCGGTCCGCCACCTTTGGAGGTATTTGGTGAAACCCTCCTTAGGCTCTTGGGCCATAACTTCCAGAGTACGCATGGTAGTCTGGATTTCAGCGTTATCCGCGTAGTTCCGCGCGAATTCCATTGCAACATCGTCCCAAGTTTTGAATTTCTTAGGGTCAAGCCTGTAGTACCAAGCTTTTGGGTGTTTCTCCAGAGAGGAAGCAAAGAGATGCTTGAACATGGTCGATTTGACCCCCTTGACAGCCATAAAGTCCTTAAAAGCCCGAATATGAAGTACCGGATCTTCAGTCCCATCGAACATTGGTAAGCCCGTTAAGTTAAGGTTAGCGGGCAGTTCATCAGTTAAGGGCGAATAGGTACGGGCATTTTCCGTGAGAATGGTGTTTCTGGTGGTCGAGTGGACCTGTTCCTGCAGCTTTTGGACTGCGCCGGCTAGCGCGGCTAGAGGTCCGTCATCTTCGATCGAGACGTTAGGGGTTCCCTGTACTACGACACTAACCCGAGTGACAATGGCGATCTGGTCCTCCCGCATTTGCCTCAATTGGTCCTGGATTTGGGCCAACGTGGTGGTCAACTCGTCTATGGATTTTTGCGTCATGGTTCAAGTGAAGGGTGGCCTGTCTGTAAGAGCACCACGTAATTAGCAACTTAACCCGAATCCTAAGAAAAGTACATCCCGAGCAAGGGATAAAAAGGAAGAAGACTAAAAAGATGGTAAATGACACGGAAAAGACACCTAGACGGGCGACTTGTGAAGAGGTGGGCCTTCCTCAGGATCCAACGCTGTGGGTTGGGCCCTGTCCGAAGGAAGGTTCACGTGAGACATTCCCAGACTTTTAGACTCGATTGTGTAAATGGGCCGACCTTTGTAGGAGTATGTCTTACGTAGGTGGGCCTTGCCTTAGTAAAATAAGGCGGACTAGGATGGGGGGGAAACCCGTGATGTAGGATCGACGGAGTTTCGACGCTAGAGACTTCAACGACTTATGACACGACCCGACACTGCTAAATACGGGAAGTCTAAGAAGAGGAAGTTTTAAAATATGAATTTTTGAAAAGCCCGAAATGAATCGGGTGGAGAAATTCGGCCCTTTTTCGAAAAAAGAAAAAAAAAGGGGTGGGCCGAATGACGGGTTTTGAAAGTTTCGAAAATGTTTTCGAGTTTTGAATTGGGCATAATACCGGCTAGAAAAAGGCTATTTTGAGTAAAATCATAAGTCCTAAGTTCGGTATATGACCCGGGTTTTGAAATTGGATAGTTTGAAAAAAGGATGCAAATTTTGAAAAGATGACGGTTTTGAAAGAGATGTGGATCAAGTAGCACGTAGTCATGGAAACAGTATAATGACGCCATGTATGCTCTTAATCTAAGTCTCGGTCAGTCTATAAGGGTCTATACCAGTGTACACAGCCTATCAAGAATCGGGGCGGACTCCCTAACTCGAGTTGAGATTAGGACATGCCGTAAAACCCATATGAATCGGCTAATGGACACCTTTGACATAACCAATTTGGACTATATCAACGGTATAGTGGGACGTCGGTCACGAGTACCGGCTCGGGAAAATGGGGTTATGCATGAACCGTAAAACTAAAACGCGCATTGTACTAGTCAAACGATTTCTATTCAAGTCTCACCCTGAGGACACCGAAGGTTATTAACTCATCAGAAAATCCCCAGCGGAGTCGCCAAATTGTGGACATGACATAGGTCCACCCCGACGCGGCCACGCGCGGGTTTGGGGAGGCGAATGAATCTCCATGAGATGGTCAAATGGAAATTTAAATCGAAGTCGGAGTCGCCACCGAATTTTATGGTTATTCGGAACCGTTCGAGCCCACTCTATGTCGTAGTGGGCCGTGTACAAAATACGGCCCATTTCCGATGCCAGAGTTTATTGGGCTCGTCCCTTTTGCTTATCGATATAGATGTCGACTGGAGCGGTTAATCGTATATTGAATGACTCTCGTTGCCAATGGTTTCGGACATCCGGAAACCACGGTTCTGAGTAAGGGGTGAGGGTACGTGTTGGGAAGTTCACTAAGAACACCCAACCCCGCCCGCACATTAGCGGCCTCTACTAGGATATCGAATGACGTTTTAATGCGCGCGTTAGTTGAACGATGAATGATATGCAAACATTGTTTTCTAAGCATGTGAAAAATTGAATGGGTTGCTAAGTCAATTTAATGCATGAAAATTGATTAACGTCAAAGTTAAATTTAACATGTGAGATTCGTTTTAGTATAATAAAACAAATGAAATAAAATGATGAATTTGCTACAAAACAAACAAACGAGTTATTATCGATTTGTAAAGAAATAATAGCAAAATAAAATAACGAGATCGAGAAAATATCGAAATCTGAAAAATATTGTTGAAAAGAACGTTGTTTTGTATAAAAAACGAAGTTCGAAAAATAATAAAAAAAAAACGGAAAAGGCCGCGGCATAACAGCCGGCCGCGCGACTCGCCCGGGATGCCGGCGGGTCGCGTGGTGGCCTGTTTCGGGGCCGGTTTTCGAAAACTCGAAGTTCGTATTAAATCGCGTATGAATATTGCATGATTCGTACTCGACTTAATATTTTCGATATTTGTTATATTCGATAATTGACTACGAAATCAATATCGAATACTTAGAATAGTTTTTTTTTTAAAAATGTAATTTTTAGAAATCGATCGAAGAATAAACGAACGAAAAAAGTAAAAAAAGAAGTCCCGGATTCCAGGCCTGCGCGCGAGTCGCCTGGGCATGGCGCGACTCGCGTGCGGGTCTGTCCGTTTTTATTTTTGTTCGAAAATTGTTATTTTGATGAATCGCGTACAAGCTATGGATTAATTTGTACTCGATTCATGTTTTCGATATTCGTCGTACCCGACATTCGATTATGAAATCGATATCGGATATTTAGAATGAATAAAAAAAAGCTTTGTAAAATAGTTTGTTTTGAACGAGAAAAGAAAAGAATTTTTAACGAAAAAAGATGTAACGATTTTTAGTATCGCTGAAATCTTAATATAATTCTTTTCGATACGATATTCGATTATAGAAAAATCGATATCGTATGTTTAAGAATATTGTTATGAAAATAGTTTTTCGTTAATAACGATATTAGGAAAATAAAAAAATCGACTCTAGACCCGTAAAAAAAACGAAACGGACGAAGAGGAGAGAAGGAAAGAAAGGAAGAAATCGGGTTTGGTACACCCTCAACCTACATGCTTTTGTTGACTCGGATCGGGACTCGTCGGAATGTGGCTAGGCACGGGAGTGTCGAGGCAACGTCGGTTGGGTTAGGGTGGTACGGTTAAGACAGGTGAAAGTTTCGGGTATTGGGCCGGTTTTCCTTCGGGGTTTTGGACGTAATATCGGTTTCTCGATGCTAAGGAATTATCTGTATCGGGATGATAGAAAGTTGCTAAAAAAATCGTGTATGTGTGTATGAATTGTATTTTTTCGGTCCTTGAAAGTGTTGGATGGGAGGTCCTATTTATAAGGAGTTTCCGACCTTGGTTCAGGAGAGTTTGAGTACCGCTTAGGATAGGAAACGACGGAATTTGAGGGAAATAAGGATTCCGCTTTCTTGTGAAGGAAGAAAAGGGAAACCGGTTGTTTTGCTATTGTTTTGGTCGAGTGTTTTACACTCGGTCAGGTGTTCGAATCGGTTTTTGAATAGGATTCCTGTTTGAGCTAGAATTACCGCTTGAGTAAGAAGCTGAGGAGAACGAGAATTCCGTTTTCTTGTGAGAGAAGAAAAGAGGAAAACCGGCTGGTTTGTACTACTTGGCTGAGTGGTTTACACTCGGTTGGGTACTTGAATCGGTTCTCGGATAGGATTCCTACTCGGGATCGAATTCTACCTTAAACGGAATTGTTTATTATTTTGTGAAGCTGATTTTTGTGGAGTTGGAGTCCGAATAGGACGTGTGAGATGTCACGGTCAACCTACGAGTTTTGGGAAATATCTTTGACCGGGTTTTGACTCGGTCGCTAAAAGACGGTTTTACCCCCGGTGTCGGATTTGACCCAAATTAGTGTTATTTGACTCGAAACGACCCACTGGGCCTGAATTTGAGGTTGGTTTTGTGAGATCTGTACTCCTTAAATGCCTAGGCCAAATGTCCATCATTACGAGCCCATTTCCGAGTACGTTAAAGCACGTTAGCGTCCGATCATCATCGGGTGTTTGTCGGAACCTACTATAGACACCTGGCAGTCAAAATGTGGGTGTCTACAGATGGCCAAGGTAGATAAATTAGTCTTTCCGGCTGATTTTTATGTTTTAGATATGGCACATGATGCCGATGCTATCCCAATTTTTTTGGGTCGACCTTTCTTGAAGACTGCGGGAACCCGGATAGATGTTCCTAACGGTTCCTTGACCATGGAATTTAATGGGAGGGTGGTTAAATTTGAAATTACTCCACCTAATTCGACTAGTACAAAGGTCCGTTCTCTTTGTGTTATTTCTACTAACCCTCCTTCGAGGAGCAGTCGGGAACCACCGGTCCCGAGCAATAATTTTGAATTGCAGGATCCCAATCCTACACCACCGAAGTGCAAAATTTTATGGGCTAGACGTAAGGATACGAGAATCCATCGAGGTAAGACCAAAGCTTGGTAGGACGGGTGGATTAAGAAGAAGGCGGGGAAAGATGACAACGCTCCAGTATTTCGCGTCTATCATCAAGATAATGGGTCGTCTTTCGTTCGGAAGATGAAACTCTAGACTAAGTTGGATAGTGATTTAATGAGCTTCCGTGCAACATGTCGAGCCAACGACGTAAAACAAGAGCGCTTCCGGGAGGCAACCCGAGTTTTTATTCCATTTTAGTTTTTCTACATTTTTATTTTGTTTCTATGTATTTTTTATTTTTCTATATACTAGTTATCTAACTTTAATTTTTTTTTTCAGGTCGGATTGATGGCACCATCTTGTCGGAATATGAGGGTCGAGAGAAAAAAAAAAGACGAGTGACCAGTGAGTAAGTGAGAGAGGGGTAAGTTAGTTTTATGAAAAAAAAGAGTGAAAAAATATATAAATGGAGCAAATAAGCTAAATTCGAGGGGCACTTGAAGACCACTCGAGGAGAGGTCGTGGTGCATAGTAAAACACGAACAGAATGTGCCCCCACGATTGACCCTCGACCACTCCACGACCACCCCTTGAGTATAGCTCACCAAAAAAAATTCAATCCTGTCATTCTTCCCTTTCTTTCTCAACAGTCATCACCTTCCTTCTCAATTCTCATCTCTTCCCTTACCTTCATCAATCAACATCCAGCCACCATACATCATACACCAACAACCACCACCACCACTCACTCTCCTTTCCTTAGCTCTCCACCTTCTTCATCATGCTTCGCCTGCCCAGCCAAGCCATCCGCCTTTTCTAACTCCTCCGACCCTGATACCACGCGGAGTCGGCACTCAGTTCGCCCTAATCAACACTCTTCGTGCTTACTGAACTTTGGAATTGACGGTTCTGTTGCCAATTTATAACGAGAGTTTTGTGCGTTAGCTTCTATGATTCGATTTTCCCACTTATTAGTGGTTGGAATCCTCCCAATTTTTGTTGTTGTTGTTGGTCGAAAATTGAGGGAAAAATTAAGGATATCAGGCCGATTAGGTTTGAAACAAGGAGGTCGGTCATTGACTATATTTGCTCAGTTGCAACTCATTTTGCTTGTGGGAGGTACTCTAATTACTATTACTTGTTCTAGTTACCTCGTGTTTAATTATTGGTAGCACATGAGGGTGATTAGTAGTTAGAAGGTGGTTTAATAGTAGTGCATTTACACTGTTTGAGGAAATGTTTCAGTGAAAGTTTTGGTTGGTCTTGTCTGTTGCTGGAATACATTTTGGAGGCTGACATTTGAGTGAGTTGTAATTCTTGATAAGCTTTCTTGCCTTAGCTTTGTTATTGTGCTCATTTGGGGATCTTATCCTAGAGGTTGTAGTGAAGTGGTTCACAATCTAGTCTAAGTAGCATGGACTGATTTGCTTGCTGTGGATTTTTTATTGAAGTCGTGAGCTGCTTTGCAACTTTTGGTATCAGTGATTCGTATTGTTATTGTTTGAGTTGGTTCAGTGGTGATACGATTTGCTATTATTCGTGATGTTTATGGGTGTGTTTTGGCTCATATTTGGGAAACCCTTGTGTTATATTCGTGATACTGGTGACTAAGTGTGAGGAGGAGGTGTGGAGTGAGGTTGATCATCGTCCTTTGATATTCCTTGATAAGATTCGTTCTCATGGTTTTTTTAATGTGTCCTTTGCAACATTGAGGACAAAGTTACATTCAAGTGTGGGGAGGAGAATCAGTCCAATTTGTAATAACTTTGTACTTATGTGATATGCTTTATTTACGTTACTTCATCATTTTAAAAAAATGAAAAAAAATGAAAAAAATGAAAAAAAGAAAGAAAAAAATACGCGGCTAGGTGAAAACCCGGAAGGGCGCCTAGGCAAGAATGGGGAATGTGGCCAAGGACGTAGTGAAAACCCGAAAGGGCGCTCCGGGTAAAAAAAAATCGAGTTGCGTGCCACGAGAGTAGTGTGAGTTGAAAAATATGAAAGTTAGAGTGAAAATCCGCAAGGGCGGACACTCTAGGCAAAATTCACAATACGTTCTTCATTCTTGGCGTGGTGTCATAAGAAGGGTGATATAGAAGGTCGGTTGGGTAGGATAGTTTGTTAAGGTGAGAAAAATCGCGGTGCGGTGTAGTCGTAGTACTAAATCTTATGCGATTGGAGTGTTGTATTGTTTTGTGTTGTATAGAGGTGTTTAGGTCGATCACATGTGTGGGTTGTGGAGAAATTATGGTATACATCTTTTAGCGAGATTTGTAGCACATGTGATCTTGTTTAGGAATCAGAGAAATAAGGGGCATAGTGTCAGTTTTCGATGACTTTGGGTGTTGTTTTGTGGTCACAGTTTTGTTGTTGTGTGTTTTTCATGTCATTGTAACCTTGTGCTTAACCTTTGGAGGGTGGTCGAAGGGATGAGTTTATTGTTTGAGGTCGAGCTTCCCATGTTTCGTTCGCAAGATCTTGTGTTTTATTGTTGATGATTCCTAGTTTTGCTCGGGACGAGCAAAGGTCTAAGTGTGGGGAAGTTGATCTAGTGAGTTTTACATGTGTTTACGACAGAGATTTGAGCTAGATTTGGTGATTAAAGGTGCGGATTTAGAGTGTAAATCGTCTATTTAGCTTTATCCAAGAAATTGTGTTTTATTGAAGAAAAGACGGTTTTTAGAGCTCTTAATTCCGTGGTATGTGATTTGGGCTCGAGACAGATAGTACGAAGAACAAGCCCAATAAACCAAGTGAAAAGTCAAAGCTCAGCTCGAGATTGAAAACAGAACTGTTTTGGATTCCGAGTCAACTTAATTATTATTTATTATTATATTTTTATTAGAGTTAGGAAATTGCTAGATTTTCCTATTATAGTATTAAACTACATATTAATTAGATGGAGACGATCATAATTATTCATTATCAATATACACGTTACTTTCATCAAGAAGATGAGGAGAAAACCCTAATCATGTGTAACTAAGCTTTCTTCTCGAATCAAGGATTTGAAGCTACTAGTTAATTGATTCTGAGACTTTTTCTTAATCTTTATTTAATAACTTGAGTATTGTTTGTTCCTTGTGCTAATTTTATGATTGTTATTTGTGTTATCTTTTTGGTCAATTGATTATTTCAATCTTCAATCTATTGCAATTCTTTGTGTTTGAATCCGTAATTGTTCAATTCACTAGATAAAGTTGCAACCTTTAGACCTAATTATTTGTATGCGTTTCATCGTAATTGGGTAGAAGGAGGAATAAACATATAATTCGAACCAATAACCGTGTGTGTTAAAGGTCGTTATTTCTATTGAATTGTTCGTATCGTTCATGCTGTTATTGAATTAAATCTAGACGCGTGAATTAGGTTGTTCAATAATTAGTTTGCTTAGTATCGCGTTTCGACCTAAGTAATATTATCTACGGAACAATTGAAACTTTCAGTTTCACAATAGAATACTCAAGGATTAAATAAGGTTGGTAGTCGATTATCAATTGTTTAACTAGTTAGTGGATTTTCTTTGAGTCGAGTCTCTTAATCATTTGAATTCATCATTATTAGTTATTTTATTTTCGTTATTTTAGTTGTTAGAGAAATCAATCTTAAAACCCCCCATTATTCTTGTTACGTTTATTTGTTTCATTCACACATTAATTTACATTGTCTTCCCTGTGATTCGACACCCGACTTACCTCTACTATATTGTTAAAGGTAATTGGACTTAATTATCTATCTTTGGAAGCATACGACCCAGGCTCACCAAGGTTTCAAATCCATTGCTCTACACTAATGATTAAGTCTATTCTCAATCACGAACAAGGTATTAATATTTCATCTTTTAAAACATTTAATTTCAGAAATTTAATTTTTGATTTTTGGTCTTTCAATTAGTTTGCATGTTAGTATTTTGGTTAGATCCAAGCTTTCAATTGACATTTTTCTAAAATCAATTGTTTTAAAAGTGGCTTAATTGCAACCTAAGATTTCTTAATTTTTTTTTCGGTTTGGTGATGAGCATGACCGAGAAGCGTAGTACTCCAAGAAGGAACAGAGTGAATTTCCGAACTCTACTCGATTGGACTGGATAAAGAATCAAATTTCCCTTTTGACGGAAATTCCTTTTCAAGGTGGGTAAATCATCAACTTTTTATTAAAAAAAACAAAACAAGAAAATCGTTTTCAATATATGATGAATATATATATATATATATATGTGTGTGTGTGTGTGTGTATACATATATACATATATATACACACATATATATAAAGGTAGGTTCAAATAAGGTCAACAAGTTTTTTAAGTTCCTAAGTTCCAGTGTTAAAGTTACACAAAAAGTGCTTAAAGTTACACGAGATGAGTGATAAAGTTGCACTTTATCACTTGAAGTGATAAAAGTGCTGAATGTTATAGTTACATATCAATTTTGAACAAATGCAACTTTATTGTATGTCATTTGTAACTTTAATATAGACTTTAAAAAATTGTTCACCTTATTTGAACCTACCTCTCTCTATATATATACACACACATATATATAAATACACACATATACACACACACACACAAATATATATATATATATATATATATATATATATATATATATATATATATATATATATAATGATTATATCAATTGGTATAAGATGCGCATGTTGTGGTTTTAATTGATAATCTGACTTGCATGTGGTTTACGAGTCATTATTTTAATTTGCTTACACATCATTATTAATGGATGAATTTCTACTACATAAATTCTATTAAAAAAAATTGGAATTCTAATTGGGAGGGGAGGAGAGGTCGTACAGTATAAGACCTAGATGAGGTGAAGATATTCTTTTTTTATTAAAATTAATTTATTGATTTCAAAGTGTAGATGGAGGCAGGAAGATTTAGGTGAAACGGTTGAGTTTTTTCGAAAATTTCTTAATTTGGTTATTGGGATTTTTATTCGTAGACAAATATTGATGGTATACATACTCTACCTCGTATCTTATTTTCCCTATGATCATATTTATGGGGTAGCCGATGTATTATTTCAATTCTATAAAGTGTTACAATATGGTGCTATGTTAGTTGTAGTTCACTTAACGGAGTATTATTTAAGACGGTTGTAATAAAGATCGTCTTATAAGCTAAATTTACTTTTAGACAGACTAAATACACTTTGGGGTATGGCGATGATTTGGCCTAGGTACTTATTCCAAACCCGTCTTTGGTGTCTTAAAAAGTTTCACAAAAGCAACTCGTAAAAACTGTTTTTACCAGTATCTTCTCAAACTATTAGTATTTGAATCTAGTTGATTTACTAAATGCTTCTATAATTATTTTATTTTATGTTTTGGAATTTTATTCAAATAAGTCAATTAGAGATTTCATGTTCACAAAGATCTTTATTATGGTCAAGTATTTTAACGATAAACTTTCAAAGCTTGGTTCCTTTACAATTAAATCTTTCGAGTCAAATATCACTCTTTTATTTTGCATTATGAAAACATGAGCCTTTTGAGATAACTTTTATTAATTGTCTTTATCCATATTTTGAATCACAAAATTTTGGAATCCAAATTGTAGTTAACCAAAATTGAACTAGAGGCGATTTACATCAATTGACTACTTAGGGGACTAAAAACTGTCCCTTAGTTTAATTGATTAAACTTGGTTAAACTCCGTTAAATGGTCATACTAATCATTTGACATATTAGCCAAGTCGTGAGCCAAAATCCCGGCCTACAAATAGGGACAACCCCGTAAGGAGACCTTTATTTGACTATGTGCTATTTGGCTATTGTTACTTCGTATCTAATTACAAGAGAATGAATTTTCTATGGAATTTAAGTTGGATAACACATAACGTTTTCTAAATACGAGATGGAATCTAATTGTATATTTTATTGGACATTTTTAGGACTTTATTCGAAATCTCATTGAGCGGGAAAGCAGGTTGTCTCTATTATATACGAGATGACTTGGTTGAATAGCGCTTAGCTTAACCGTATAAAACCGTCCGTAGCGTACGAAACGTCTTTGGCTGCCCTTGTCATTGACTCGAGAGTAGGCGGGAGTGTGGCCATACTTTAGGTGGGAACTTGATCAGTCACGTACGTGTTAGGTGGATCGCACCCGGGTTTCCGTGAGTCGACGATTGGAGCGTGGCTGCGGGGATAACCAGCTGGGTGGTGAGTAGTCCATGGTGCGGGTAACAATCCCACGTATCCGGCATTTTACCCTGGAGATGAGAGGACGAATTTTCTTTTAAACGTGTTTATGTCACCACGGTAAACAGGGGTAATAATGTAAGCCCCCTGGTATCGGTGTGATTGGCGGTATATTATTATTGCACAAGTATCAAATACAAAATTTATTCGGAACTTGTACAATAATTGGCCGGTATATCGTGATAAAACTTTTCTAAAATAATACGACACTTAAAACATTTCTTACGATTTCTAAAGTTATGTGTTATCGGTTGTGCATTTATGTACTGTTATTTGATCTATGTTTGATTTAATATTTTATTCATATTAAATTTTGATAATTTACCCACCTGACGATTTGTTTTTCTATGAAATTCTTTTAAAAATATTTTAATCATCAGATTAAGGAAGACTGACCATTCCTTAGACGGGCAAGGTTGAAGATAGCTCAAGATGAGACACAAATGTATCTCTATTCTTCATAAAATTGTTATAATTAAATGTAATATTTAAGTACTTTCATAATTATTATGAAGTAATCTAGTTAGTTGAGAATAGCAATGACTCGGATATGTATTATGTCTTCCGCTGTTTCCTATTATAGACTTATTTATAAAGTCTTAAAAATCCGGGTTGTTACAAGTTTCATCAATTAGAGGATTATACAACTAGTTGTACATAGCTCTATGTACAACTGGTTTTAAGATTTTGAGTTTTATCACAAAGATTTTGAGTTTTGCTGTAAACTTTCTGAGCTTTAGTGTAAAGTTGTCGATTTAAACCACATAAATGTTTAAGCTCGAAAACTTATAACTCAGCTCAGAAACTTTTATAAGCTCAATAAATATACACAAAAGCTCAAAAACTTTGTCTTGGTTGTACAATACTACTGTACAACTAGGTGTATAATCCTATTTTCTGAGTTTCATCCTTCACAACAAGTAATGGAGCTACATCTTTCCCAACAAGAAAGCATTACTTCAGAATGACAAATGACAAAAGAAGAGCAATTGGATAGACTCTTCTACTGAACTACACAAATGGTAAACTTAAGCATGGTTTACTAAAGAAGCTCGGGGCTCCAAAACAACTATTGGTAAATATTGGAAAACAATGCATGAGCAAATCAAGGCTGAGAAAATGGTTAATGTGGACATAACTTACAAAGGAAGTAAAAAGAGAGTAATCATCGACTTAGAAAAGAACATCATCAACTTAAGACATGTTCCATCATATAAAAGAACAAGTCATAAAAGAACAATGGTGGGAGTGAGGAGGCAAAATGCAGAAGAATCGAATGCTACACAAGGCCAGAATGCAAGACATAATACATAGGCATGTCATATTAATGCACAAACTCAGAATTCAGGTCAGAATGCAGAAGGTCAGAATACAAGACAGAATGTACAAGGTCAGAATGAAGATTAGAATGCTTATAAGCAAAATGAGAATTAAGAAGATAAAACCTTCGCAACATAATTTCGTGGTGTCAAAGTAGCATACCCTAGAGTATGAATATATGAAGCTAAAACTAAACATCTTAACAAGGAAACGTTACTCAAATGATGAACATTTCTACTATCCTATTTTCTTTCGCCACTTAGAAAATTAGTTGTCGCAGATTACCCCATTTTGTAATTTGATATATATTAACGCAATTTCTTGTAAAGTAATGTTCGATTGTTGTCTTAAAGTTTGTTAGCAACCGCCACCTTCTATTTAAATATACAACCGTACATTTGGTAATTATTATAATCTGAATTCAAGTACACAACTAGTTTAGATATCACATAAGAGCCATAGAAAGAGTGGATCATAGGTGGATAAAAGAGCATGAAATATGAACAATTAACCAGTTTCGTACAAACATCCAAAATTCCATAAACATCCATAACTACTGTTTGGACAAAGATGTATGGCATCTCGATCAACGTCTGTGGACATAAACACGCAAATTATTATACAAGACTTTGTCTTTTAAAAAGGAATAGGATGAGGATGAGAAGAGGAAGTTACCTGGGCAAAAGCGTAAGGCAAAACGACAAACATTCCTAGAGCTTTTTCTCTGTAAAAGAGAGTTCTCTCTACAAAAACTACAGGTTGTAATGCAGATGCATTCTGTATAACAACAAAAAGTATAGCAACGTAGATGCATAGAACCCATTGCATCGAACAAGTCTTGCATTTTCTTCTGAAACAAGTTGAAATATTCATGTTAATGTTAGGTATGTACAGATTATTACAATTGAATCTTGGAAAATGACTTAGACATAGTCCCGAAGATTGAAGCGATGATTATAGTGAGGAAATCTGACAACGAAAATTACGCCAGTACAACCAGTCTTGCTTCCATAATCATGCCTAGGTTGGAAAATGAAGCTCTTTTATTACTTCTTTGTTCCTCTTGTAACAAATTAACCAGAAATTAATTTTTTTTTATGAATGGTAGAAGATGGTCTTTATGAAGGTTGTGTCAGATAATTCATCAAGGGCGGTAACAGAGGGTTCCAATTACCAGAAATAATGAGAAAAATAGTCTGATTTTACTCTGCACAGTTACAGTTAAAACAGTGACAAATAAGTACGAACTAGTCTTTATAAAGATGAAGATGTTTCAACGAACTTGAGATCTGCATGAAATTAACAATAGAAAAACAAAGAACTCTGACGAAATCAACGTTTTAATCAAAAATTTATAATGAAATCACAACCTTTGACTGCAAATTATTCCAAAGCAGCGACTTTTACATCCTAATACAACATTTGACAGTACAAAATAACCTATATAAACAATTCCAAACCCTAAGAAGATGAAGATTATCGAGTGAATGAAGTTTTCAAATCATGCAATGTTTCCTTCTATACAAATTGGAGAACAATTATAAAGTACATGTGATAGAAAAATAAGGATCGTTGTTGCTTGAATCAAAGAGTAGCAAAATAAATCAAAGGATAGAAATATAATTAAAGAATTCAAATGAGTGTTCAATTTGGGGAAAAATTTAGGGTTCATCGGAAGTCAAGAGGGATGGTGGCGGAAATGAATTAATAGGGTTATGATTTTCTAATTTTAATTTTGTCGCAAATGATACAGATAAGTGATTTGGGCTTTGATAAATGAACATGAGTTTGGAGATTACTGAGGAGGTAGAATGATCTTTTACTACTTAAAAATACATACCAAAATAGAACGGATAACAAATGAATGAGACGGCTTAAAATAGAATAGTATAACAAATGACCGGAACGGAAGGAGTAATCACTTAAATTTTACCAAATAAAAAAAAATAAATTCTTATTAATTCGAATAACTCACATTTTTTTGTTCAAACTTCGAATCACTCAAGTTAAAATAGATCAATATCTATGTTATATTAAAGCCTTTAAAATATATGACTACAATTATCATTATTTTATCTTCCATAGGTTTGAAACTAAGTTAGGCTTTCATTGCAAATTACATACTCCATCATTCCGTATCATAGTTTTCAGTTGTTATTGTGTGAGGCAATTTTATTATGTCGTAAAATTGTCTTTTGTATGAAAAGTTTTAATAATTTATCAATAAAAAATGAATTGTGTTTTCTTACAAATAAAGCAGGATCGTCTAACTTCGCTCGTGAGACCATCTTACCCTAAGTACTGAGTTTTAAGCATTAAAAAAAATTAATAATCATTTGGGAAAAAATAAGTTGGGTGGCTCAGTTCCCGAGTCGGTCATACGAGTTGGGCAAAAATAATAATCGGGTTAATTATAGTCATATACTTCGTATATGATTACTCAATCAATTAAAAATAAAAATATGTAATGTACATTAGTTTTAACTATGGAGATAAATTATATTCCCTCAGATTTTAAATGATTGCTCTTTTCAATATAATAATCCTCACATATATTATTCAAATGGGACAATCATTTAAAATCAGAGCGAGTATATGATCAATCAATCACTCAATATTTAGTCGTATTTTACCGTATACAATTTAATATCGCATTTAATTCTATATTTTCTTTAACAACATTACCTTTCTTAATATGGTTGCACAATGATTTTTATTTCATTACAATATACTCCATTAATTAAGGAAAATGACTAACATCACGTATATCATTTCAATGGATTAATGAAAGAAAATATTCTATATATCTTACCATTAATAACACGGTTTTAAAATGTTCTCAAATTTCAATTACGTAAATCATTTCAATGCCTTAATAAGATATTCTGTGTATTACCATTATGCGTTAATAAGAGGATTTTGAAATGTTAGCTTTTGGTTGATTTTTTTTTTAAATTCAATCTCATCAGTCAATCAGTTTTGAAATGATTTTATCCACTTAAAATATCTATGGGCTGATCATTGAGGATACATGCACGGTTTTAATTGATGAAATTATTAGGTTAATAGCTGGTGCGCTGCACAGGTTAATTGCTTAATTACGTTGGACAAAAAGGTTATATAGAGTAAAAGTTATACGGAGTATTTAAACTATGTATCATCATTTATTTACATTGAAAAAAAAGACCTCATATAAAGATTATATATAAAAATAAGGATAAAATGATATTTTATACCTTAATTAACATCATTTTTTAAACTTTATACCATGAATAACTTTCTCTCAAATTAATATTTAATAGATTATTAAGACATATTAATATTTAATAATAAAAATTTAAAGTTACTTTTAACAAATTTCACTATTGTGGAGATAATAATTAAAACTTATAATACCTAATACTACAAAATAGAATTTTGGTGAATATTTAAGAACGAATGATTACTCTTGTATATAATATAGAATTTCATCACCTGGTTATAATTTGTCGATGTGGGATAATTAACTGTCTTAAGAGCTCTTTTTAATATCTCAAAGAACACATAATTACTCTTATTTATAATATAGATTCATTAACTTATTTTATTTTTTTCGAAGTGGATAATTTTAAGTGTGTAGTCATATTAAGAGTTTTTTTAAGACTCAAAAGTTTTTTGCCGATATTTAAAAATAGTGATTACTTTTACTTATGATGTAGAACTAGTCTCCATGGCCGTGCACCGCATGGGATTACTGATTTACTTGTCTAAATTTTATGTGGTTGCGATGACGTCTACTTGTATAGCATGCATATCGTAGGTTGAAATAATTCATTTATCTAAAGGAGTCAACACGTTTAATGTTCGATGTGAAATCAAGGAACGAATTCTTAACAGGGTTGCGAAACTATTAGGGGCGATAACCTGAAAAATTTAAAATATGGGCTCTTAATTTAGTGACTCCACAAAATTGTAACTTGATAGTATTATACTATGATTTACATAGACCTATACTTAAAACTATTAGGATAGTGACTCCGCTATACAGGCCTAAAAGTTAAATGTTAACTATTAGGATTTGCGAATGCTGTAAATTAAATGTGAAATATAATTGAACGAATTCGTCAGTGCTGCGGTACATTTGACGTTTTTTTTTAAATTGGTAGCCACAATCTGACGTATAATCCATAAATGTTATGATGAATCATTATATTTATTATGCAAGTGAATGTAAATATTCTGAGGAATCTTGCCACCTTAATTATGTTCATATGGTGGTGAATAACACTCCATTAGTATTGTTGACATATTTATTATGTAATTATATTTGCATTGTAATTATTATTATTATTATTATTATTATTATTATTATTATTATTTTTTAAAAACGGAACTTGTATTAAACAACAGAAAAAATATGCCGGACATCCAAAACTGACGCCTATGGGGCCTGCTGGGCGTCGGTTTAGAAATTTGTAATTACCAAGGCTCGAACCCACAACCTCCCGAACACAAATGAAAAACATTAATTTTTTTCTTGAAAAGAGAAACAAAGAAAGATGCCCCCATGCAGGATCGAACTACAGACTTTCAGTTTACAAGACTGACGCTCTACCACTGAGCTATAGGGACATCTCATTATTATTATTATTATTATTATTATTATTATTATTATTATTATTATTATTATTATTATTATTATTATTATTATTATTATTATGATTTTTATATTTATTGTCCAATTGAATGTTGTTTGTAACGGTAATTGATTTGAATGGTGAACACAAAATAAATGTATGACATTGTCATTAAATGGTTATTATTATTATTATTATTATTATTATTGTTATTATTATTATTGTTATTGTTATTGTTATTATTATTATTATTATTATTATTGTATTTATTATCTAGTTGAATGTTATTTGTAACGGTTATTGATTTGAATGTTGTGAGGAATAATTATATTTATTGTGTAATTAAATGTGTTGGCGTCACCATTATTACTATAATAAAAATTGCATGTAACGGTTTAATACGGTTAATTTTTTTTGGTAACGGTCTAATCTCAATTATTGACTTCAATGTTTTGAGGAGTCGATATATTTATTACGTAATTAGATGTGTTGTCATCATTATTAGCAAATTAAATATTTTGAGAAAATTGTCGAGGTAAATTATGTTCTCAATTATTGATATAAATGTTTTTTAGGAACTATTATATTTATTATTATGTAATTAAATGTGCTATCATCATTATATTAGCTAATTCTAATAAGCAAGAAAGCGAGCAGAATAAGTAAAGATTGGCGATATGAAAAGGCGAGGGTATAGTATTTGGACTTGGAGGAGACGATGTATGTGTTTGATGAAACTAAAAAGAGTACAACCGCTAATAAGGCATTTGTTCAGGTAGCTTTGTGTTTGTGAGATTGAATATTGCTGAACTTTGTAACATATAGTAGTTAGTAGTCCTGTGAAGTGTCAACACAATCAGAAATTTGGGTGGACTGTGATAGCAGAATAACAGATACAACAACACTGCATAAGATACTGGTTAGCATTGCTTTAGTTTTACACAACAGATTTCCTAGGACGAAAAGGGGTATGTGCCTGCTTAGCAGCCTGAGTGAAGAAGCTTGATATATACGAAAAGGGGTATGTGCCCTATTCACCATACGTGAGGATGTGGTGGTATATGATCGAAGTGCAAAAATTAGGGAAAACCAACATGTGTTTCATTATTCTAATATAATTCCAACTAGTTTATTTTGTGACCCGTGCAATGCACGGGATTTCTATAATATTTATTATTTGGAACAATTGTATGTTCACATTTTCGCCTATTACCCGTAAAAATCATGGGTTTATTGTAAATAAATTGTATAAGCTCACACTTAAACACGATCTAATTTTCTTAAGAACTTTTTGGCATAGGAATGTCATTTGCACCGACATGCAACAACATATTACGCGAATTCTTATTTATAAGTTTCGGTATATATAAACAGACAACATGCTGGTATCAAATTTTGCATAAATCAAGATATCTATGTAATATAGGTTTAATAATTAAGTATACAAACACATGAATTAGTTAATTGAACATTGAGTATTTTTTATTATCCAAAATTAGCTATGTCAACAGTACATTCAATACTTCTATTCAACTTTTCCATCATGAACATCTTTTACTTAAATACTATTGTTAGAAATTGTTACACTCTCGCAAATAAAAGTTTTACATGAAAAAAGTTTTTGTCATTGTATTAACCATTATGATGTCACAATTTTAATACCATATTGCTTTAAATTTTGGAGATCTAAATGAATACAACCTTTTGAATATAAAGTTATTAGGTTTGTTTATTTGAGGGAACAATTTTTTATTTTATGTTTTTTTTATTTTTTTTCATGGAATTTATTTTGAGTCTGCTTTTGTGAGTGGTAGTTGTATATATTGGAGTTTGGGTGGAGGATATGTTATTGCCTCATTTGTGGTGATATGAGTTGGGATTGATTTCTATTGTTATGTGTATGTAAAGAAGCATGTTAACGTTGCTAGAAGGGTTAAAACTTAAAGGGTGTTTAGTCCTTATGTTATCTTTAAAGTATTGTATTAGGTTGATTAGTCACAGTGTTCCATATGTATTACGTAGTTTACTTTTGTAAAATTATGCAAATTGTCAAAGCAATTATTATAATAATGAATAATAATGCAAAATATAAAGTGACCAAATAATGCTGGTGATTGTTGTAACTAATAAAGGATCGATAGAGGTTGTGGTTCTAGGGTATGCAGGACATATATATATAAAGTCTCTCACATTTTATACGAAAAATATCCAATTTGTAAAGATAGATAAAGTTTATAGCAAAGAGTAATCAACGATAATATGTAATGTAAATTGAGGTTGTGGTTCTAGGGTATGCAGAACATATGTATAAAGTCTCTCACGTTTTATACGAAAAATATCCAATTTATAAAGATAGATGAAGTTTATAGCAAAAGAGTAATCAACGATAATATGTAATGTAAATTATAATGATGTAATGTGTTTATATTGAAAAGTTGTTTAGCTTATTCTCATTATTAAATACAAAAATTTAGAATTAGTATTAAAAAAACCTTCTTTTAGTATTATTTAACGATAACAATTAATAACGTACTATTTAGTATGCACTTATCAAAAAAGGTTCCTTACCCAGGTCGAGGGGCCATTGAGAAAAAGGTTCAGCTCACGTGGTTAGAGCTTCCTTACCCAGGTCGAGGGGTCAGGGGTTCGATTCTCATCTGCGACTAAGTGCGCGCTTCGTTATACAAAAAAAAACCATCTTTTAGGATGCCACATGTCAGTTTATTAGAATGGGGACTTCTTAGTTTGCCTTTTTATATTATTATATAGATTAGGTGCCATCTTCAAATAATGCAAAGTTTTGGTATATCTTCTCCAAATAGCTCCCAAGTTTTGGCTCTTTTGGGTTATCCTCGTGTTATGTCTACATAAGGTCACGTCTCAGTTCATTACAGGGTCACCTTATGAGTAGACTTTTTTTTAATTATCATGTTTCGGTTCTTTCATGTTCAAGCTATTTAGGTGACATTTTTTAGCATTCAATAGAAAACAATTAAGATAGATACTCCGTATTATTTTGATCTTATTTGGATCAATATTAAAACTAATTTGTCATCAGGAATTCATCGGGTTGATTTAGTATCATTTGGGTCATGTTCATTCTGGTGGGACCAATACAATGGTCATATCACAAATGCGTTAATTCAAGTAGATAACCTCGGGTTTTCTAAACAAATTTGCAGGCAATGAGAGTCTGTGTTGCTGGATGGTTGACTATCTACATTGCCAAGGTTTAAAAATTGCACTTTATATAACCGCAACTAACAGTAGAGCGGCAAAAATTTGTACAGATAGTGATCAGGGCTTTCAGTACATACGGAGTTACCAAATAACGTCATTTAATTTGGGTATAATAACTTACGGAATATTAATTAATTTGTATTTGAATATATCAGGTATTATGACAATGCATACTATACAAAAATAGGAGGAATAAGCACAACAGAGATGAATTTCCTTGACTGTTCTTACCTCCAAAGAGAAATGATGCTGCTTCATATCCCCCTCAATATCGTCATTTCCGACAGTAATAATTCGTCCTTGAGTATAGCTAAGTCCGTGAATACGAAGACGCTCGTTCAATCTTGTTTGGTCGACGATGAATATGATAGTAATGCCATCCCCCTTTCCACTAACCAAATAACAATCTCCAAAATTTTCCCGCCTAATGCAAAATGGGCCTATTTTTGGGTTGGGCTTACATTGTCAACCGAATATCTATACAAGTCTACAGTTACTATCCTCAAACCAAATAGAAGAAGTGATTGGTTAATATCTATATTTGATAAGGTTATAGTACAATTGCACGTGGTCTATCCTAAAACCAAATACTCCGTATCTATATTTGGTATAATTGCACAATTACCGGAGAAGTGATTAAAAACTTACCTTACTTAAAAAGATTTTATAATGCACTTGGTAGAAATATTGGCATAATAAGCACTTAAAATTAGACTACTTACATTTTTGTCATAAATTGGATTATGTGTGAAATTATTATTTGTCGTAATCATGTCTTAATCTATATTATTTTCCATATATTATGCCATATAATCCGTGTATATATATATATATATATATATATGTCATACTCCCTCCGTCCCAATGAATTCTTTACGTTTCTTTTTTGACACTATTCATGAGGTTCCAACTTCTAAAATCTTAATAATAATTATCTTAAAGAAGGCACCACCCCAGCTGATGTGGCACATCTAAGATCGCACAAAACATCGCTCTGAGCTCTCACGTAAATTGGACAAAATTGTCCTATCACTTAAAGCATTCTCCATCTCTTCTTTATTTTAGGGACAAGAACGTCATCCCTTCGTGTATATATACCAATATATTTTGCGTATTTAGTATATATGTACGTCCACAGTACGTCCACAGTATTTAGTATATATATACCTTTTCTTTATTTTATGTATATAGTATTTAGTACCATTTAAAATATATAATTTTATACATTAACATATAATTACATATATTAAAATATATGTACCATTTAAAATATCTCAATTACCTTAAAGAAGGCACCATCCCAGCTGATGTGGCACATCTAAGATCGCACAAAACGTCGCTCTGAGCTCTCACGTAAATTGGACAAAATTGTCCTATCACTTAAAGCATTCTCCATCGCTTCTTTATTTTAGGGGCAAGAACGTCAATCCCTTCGTGTATATATACCAGTATATTTTGCGTATTTAGTATATATGTACGTCCACAGTATTTAGTATATATATACCTTTTCTTTATTTTATGTATATAGTATTTAGTACCATTTAAAATATATAATTTTATACTTTAACATATAATTACATATATTAAAATATATGTACCATTTAAAATATATAATAAAATTATATTATATATTAATGTATAAAATTACATATATTGTTTATTTTATATTCTTCCCTTATATGTACCATTTAAAATATATAATTTTATACATTAACATATAATTACATATATTAAAATATATGTACCATTTAAAATGTATAGTAAAATTATATTATATGTTAATGTATAAAATTACATATATTATTTATTTTATATTCTTCCCTTATATGTACCATTTAAAATATATAATTTTATACATTAACATATAATTACATAAACTTTAATTATATGTTAATGTATAAAATTATATAATATGAACACAAATATCTTATAAAAAATAAACGTATAGTTATATATACCAGTATATTTTGCGTATTTAGTGTATATATATACGTCCACAGTACGTCCACAGTATTTAGTATATATATACCTTTTCTTTATTTTATGTATATAGTATTTAGTACCATTTAAAATATATAAATTTTATACATTAACATATAATTACATATATTAAAATATATGTACCATTTAAAATATATAATAAAATTATATTATATATTAATGTATAAAATTACATATATTATTTATTTTATATTCTTCCCTTATATGTACTATTTAAAATATATAATTTTATACATTAACATATAATTACATATATTAAAATATATGTACCATTTAAAATGTATAGTAAAATAATATTATATGTTAATGTATAAAATTACATATATTATTTATTTTATATTCTTCCCTTATATGTACCATTTAAAATATATAATTTTATACATTAACATATAATTACATAAACTTTAATTATATGTTAATGTATAAAATTATATAATATGAACACGAATATCTTATAAAAAATAAACGTATAGTTATATATGTTAAATATATGGTTAGTATACATATATGGTTAGTATTCATATATATATATGGTATGTACTTTAACATTTGTTATGTAAATTATGGTTAGTATACATATACATACTTTAATTATACATGTACATATACTTTAATTACATATACATTTATGTATATACCTGTAGACACCCACATTTTGACCGTCAGGTGTCTATAGTAGTTCCCGCCAAACACCCGATGATGATCGGACGCAAACATGCTTTGATGGACTCGGATATGGGCTCGTAATCATGGACATTAGGTTTAGACCTATTACGGAGTACAAATCTTACAAAACCAACCTCAAATCCGGGCCCAGTGGGTCGTTTCGAGTCAAATGAGACTAATTTGGGTCGAATCCGGTACCAGGGGTAAAACCGTCTTTTAGCGACCGAGTCAAAACCCGATTAAAGATATTTCCCGAGAATCACGGACCAACCGTGACACCTCACGTGTCCGGTTTGGACTCCAATACTACAAAAAATCAGCTTCGAAAACATTAAACAATTCCGTTGAAGGTAGAATTTGATCTCAAGTAGAATTCTATCCGAAAAACTAAAGCAATTACCGACCGAGTGTCAAACACTCGGCCGAAATCAGCCAAACCAGCCGAGTTCTTTGCCTTCTTCACCAAGAAAACAAGTTCTCGTTCCTTTCAACTTCTTACGTTTCCTATCCAAACCGGTGTTTCTTGTTGTCCAAGCAAGACACCTCTACTAAGCCTCTTCGCCTATAAATAGGACCCTCCATTCAACACAAAAGAGGGAGACATTGAGACGGAAATTTTTACACACACACAACACGACACAAAAATCGTGACATACGGAAGTTCTCACAAATTATTCTCACATACCACTTCGTTATACCAAGCAATTCCAGACGATTCCAACCCGACGAAACCGACTCTCCAACCGGCCAAAACCCGTCCAACCACACGTCCAAAATAACACCTTAACTCATCCCGCATCTTCTCGACGCTCCCAAGTCTAAGCCACTTTCCGACGAGCCTTATCCCGAGAAAATAAAGCATGTAGGTTGAGGGTGTAAATCAAACCCGATTCTTCTTTTCTTCTCTTCCTTTCTCCACGTTTTTTTGTTTTTTTTTCGAGTCGTGTCGTCGGTCGTTTTGTATTTTTAATATGGGTCGTTCGTCACATATTTTTCATTATTTCTAATAATCGATACTACTAAAACTATTTTTTCTTATAACGTTCTTAAAATACGATATCGATTCTCTAATCGAATATCGTATCTAACAAGAACAAAATTAATTAATTCTCGTTGATGCTAATAAAATCGTTACATCTTTTTAAACAAAATACGACGATTTTATACGCGGAGAGAATTAACATCTTTTTCGTTCAAATTTTTTTTTTTTTTACTTTTCGTTCAAAACAAATTTTTTTTCAAAACCTCTTCTAAAATCATTTTGACTATTCGATATCGATTTCATAATCGAATATCGAATACGACGAATATCGAAAATATGAATCGGGTATAAATTAATCCATATTTGTACGCGATTTATAAAAATTGACGATTTTCGACAAAATAAAAAAAAAACCGAACAGACCGCCACGCGAGTCGCGCGCCTGTCGGGCGACTCGCGCGGTGGCCTGGTTGGCCGGGTCCTCTTTTTTTCGTTTCCTCGCTTTTCTATTTTTTTATTCTTTTCGAATCTTATATAAAAAGCGACTTTCGCGACATATTTCGATAAAAACCTTTTTTTGACCTTGGTCGACGCGTGCTAATCCATCACGTGACATAAATCTTTTCAAAAATCGTGCATATTATTTATTTGCGTCTCTATTCGATTTATTCAACCGTTACTAACTCGTTTGCTCGTTTGTAGCAATTTATTTATTTCTATTGTTTTATTAGACTAAAACAAATTTACATGCTAAAATAACTTTGACGTTATTAGTTTAACATGCATTAAACGACTTAGCAACCCATTTATTTTTCTCTCACATGTCTAGGGAAAATAATCTTTGCAAATCATTCAACCGTCGAACTAACGCGTGTACATAAAAAACGAACGATATCTTAGTAAAGGCCGCTAAGTGCGGGCGGGGTTGGGTGTTCTTAGTGAACTTCCCAACACGTACCCTCACCCCCTACTCAGAACCATCGTTTCCGGATGTCCGAATCCATTGGCAACGAGAGTCATTCAATACACGATATCCGATAATGTCGGTATCGGTATCAAATGCTAAGGGACGGACCCGATAAACTCTGACATCGGAAATGGGCCATATTTTGTACATGGCCCACTACGACATAGAGTGGGTTCGAACGGGTCCGAACTCCCACAAAGTTTGGTGGCGACTCCTACTTCGATTTAAATTTCAATTTGACCATCTCATATGAAGATTCATTCGCCTCCCCAAACCCGCGCGTGGCCGCGTCGGGGTGGACCTATGTCATGTCCACAATTTGGCGACTCCGCTGGGGATTAACTGATGTGTCACTTACCATCGGCATCCTCTGGGTGAGACTCGAAAAGAAATCGTTCGATTAGTTATGTACACGTTTTAGTTCAATGGTTCATGCATAACCCAAATTTTTCCCGGGCCGGTTACTTGTGACCGACGTCCCACTATACCACGGTGCATTCCTAAATGGGTGCACTAAAGACTTCGATGGCGGAACTCGCATGGGTTTTACGGCAGATTCTAAGACCAACTCGGCTTAGGAGGACCGTCCTGATTTGCGAGAATGCTATCGTCGTTGGTATAGACCCTATTCGACCGACCGAGACTTAGACTAAGAGCATACATGGCGTCATTGTACTGTTTCTATGACTACGTGCTACCTGATTTACAAGTCGTCTTTCGAAAACCGTCATTTTCAAAAACCCGCATCTTTTCAAACCCATCTATTTTTCAAAACCCGGAAAGCTACCAAATTTAGGACTTACGATTTTGACTCAAAATAGCCTATTTTTAGCCGGTATGCTGTCCAAACTTTCCAAAAAAATTCAAAATCTCGGCCCGGTAACCTTTTTTTTTTTTTTTTTTTTTTTTTTTTTTTTCGATTTTTCAAAAAAATCGGGCCTTCCAATCCGACCTTGCTCGGTTTTCAAATCAAAATTCCCTTTTCAAAACTTTCTTCTTCTTAGGACTTCCCGTATTTAGCAGTGTCGGGTCTTGTCATAAGTTGTTAGAATCTATAGCGTCGAAACTCCGTCGATCTAACATCACGAGTTTCTACCCCATCCCAAGTCCGCCTTATTTGTCAAGGCACGGTCCACCTACGTAGGACAAACTCCTACAAAGGGAAGCCCATTTACACAATCGAGTTCAAAGTCTGGGGATTTCACACACGGATCTTTCTTCGAACGGGACTAGGCCCACTTTGCCAAAACCCAGGGAGAGTCCACCATCCACGAGTCACCCGTCTAGGAGTCGGTCTTCAGTCCCCCTCGGGGGCTACCCTTTAGCGGGGCGATCAACCACATTTGCTCTAAGGATCAGGTCTTACACGTGTTGGCTCACGTACCCCACTTTCGAGTCACTTAGATGTCGCACCATTTGAGTCCTATCAAAGTCTTTAGTCTCACTCGGAGGCTGTCCTCCACCCGAGCAGTCAACCACGGTCACCTTAAGGGGTACCCTACGTTCATCCTGCACCGGCGTCCTTATGATGCCTTCTTCGGGTCGTACCTATGCTACGAATACTCGAGTCACCTAGGGTTAGGTCACTACGGTTGGTCCGAGCACGTGATACGGTCAAACACGGTCGCCCCCATTTTCGGATTCACCCTTATGCAGCTCGAGTCCAATTCGCAGTCGTTACCTCGTCTAGATCAACGTTCGAGTATCCCGGTCCAAGAGTCTTTGTCGACCCGTCACCCCGGGCCGTGTCTAGTTTGACTCCCTCTCTTGCACTTGCGCAAAGCCGAGTTTAGGCGAGTCGTGGCACCCATCTTTCTCTCCAATCAAAGACCTTACCAAAAAAAAAAACAACCAACCGAGCGTCCGAGTCCGGATTTGATTCGAGTCTAAGTCTGAGTTCGAGTCTAGGATACCCTACATCCTCATTTCCAAATCAAAGTCAGAGTCAAAGTCAGTTGTATTCTGTCCTCTTTTTTCAAAATTCAATAAAATCAGCTTTTCTATTTCTCATACATACTTTCCTTATATGTTTCCGAGAACATGATGAACACCATCATACACTGTGAGCACACGCACGTGACTATTATAGGCACTTCTATAATGATTGCAGGAAACCGAGCCCGTGTTTTCCTTTTACCTATTCCATGTCTGGTATAGAAAGCCACATAACTACCCGTAGCAGGAGCATATCGAATCCTATGACAAATCTGGGTAGTCTTCTAGTTTGGGTTCAAGACGGGAGGCAAGCCCACTTCCCACAATAAACACCCATCCAATAAGACTAGCCAGTCCCTACCTTAGGTGTTAGTCTGACCGACAAAAAAAAAGCTGGACAAAAAAATCAAAAGTCGAAGAGAAAAAAAGCAAAAGGCCAAAACAAAAAAGCTGGCCATGAAAAGAATTATCAACATCTCTCGACCAGACACGGTCAACTCAAATGAAGAATCCCATGACCGGGGCTAAGAGGTCAACCCAAAGAATTCAAAAATCCATGACCGTGAAATGGTCAATTCAAAAATTGTCAATACCCATACCATCCAATAGGGGAGAGACAGTCAAGTTGGTCAGCTAACATCACATCTAGCCTTCCCACATTACAACCCTCGAGACCTAGGCTAGAGACAGCCCAGAATTTTGAGGATTCAAGCTCCATAGGATACACCCTAACCTTTAGGGCCAGACATGGAAACCAGAGCCCGCATTATCAACCTGCCCGATCGAAGTCTGAGTCATTTTTACTCGACTTCCCCCTTTCCTACCACATTACAATACCTTACCCTCGAAGCCTTAGCTCCACAAAATCGAGCTCCAGATTTCGAAACATCAAAGCCACTTGCGACCTAGCTCCACATTTCCAAATACATCTAAACCAGTTACCCGCCCCAAACACGGGAACTCGACTTGCAGTCGGCATAGAACATGCCCAAATAGTTCACACCACCTCTGGGGGCTATCCCGGAGAATGCTCACAGTCACAAGATCATCATCCTAACTATTCTAGCCCTTTGATCAAGACATCACTGGGAATGCACCTAGCCTACACCATCGCTGTGGCTAGTTACACACAAAGCCCTAGTAAACTTGGCATGTAATCCCCTAGAAATTCTAACGCGATACAGTGGCGGAAACACTGTAGAGTCGGGATTATCACACGCTGTAACTATGTTTTTATAAAAAAAATATAAATGGTAAAGTCAAACATTAGGCCCTAAATAAAATGGCCAAAATTAAATAAATCCACAAAGGGGTTTAACAATCCACAAAACATAATTATTAAAATTAATCGAGCGAGGATCATGTCTGCCCGCTAGCCCACACCCGAAAACACGCATACCTGTCATGTTAAAAACATAACAGCCACAATCAGTGAGGAGCAACGTCAACGTTCTCTCAGCCGTATAACAGGATTTTAAAACAGTAATTACTAATATAGGAAAGATAGTAAAAATGGAAAACAGTAAAACAGCATACTAAAATAAGCTTTAGCGTAAAACAAATTAATCAAAAGGGTTTCCAAAGAAACATAAAAATATTTGCCAACCTGCAAACCAATTTATATCGATAATAAATAAAATAATCAAAATGGCGTTATGGATAGGAGTAGTGTAGACGGCTAGACTTTCACTAGGAGAATACTTAAAACTAGCTTCGAGAACTTAGTTCAAACAAATCAAACTTCGGTCTCTAACTAGGCTACTCAACCATAATAGAGCGGCGACTTATAAATGCGTGGCCCTAGTTTAAGATAATGCACACCCCTCCTGGGATTACCTGTCACCCAGTTCAACTTATGACGGCGACTTATTGCGAGGCTTAAGCTTAAGGTCAAAATGTACAAAACTCCCGGGATACCTGTCACCCGGTTCAACAACCAATGTACCGATTCCTGATACACTAGCCTTATAGTTGATGGCAAAACCGTAAACCCTAGAATATATTACTCTAACCTCACACTTGTCCTTATTCCGTAACTCCAAAACCAACCCATTATCGATAATCAAAAGATATAATCAATATAAATAATATGAGGATAAAAGAAGTAAACATTTATATTCTAAAAGAGGAAACTTTCTATTTTAGGAAACTTCTATTTTTAGAAACTTTACTAAAAATAGCATTATATCAAAATAGTGAAAATATTAGTTCATACTAATACCAATTTTTAGTAAACGATATAGATTTATAAAACTAATACTTTCGGCCTTAACGATATTAATTATTAAAGTGAACATTTAATTTTATGAAATTAATAAAATATCGTGTAAGCGTTATAAAATGATTAAAAATGTCTTAAATATTTTAATATTACTAATTAGGGTGTTTTCAAAAGTTATAAAGCTAAAATTCCCTAATTATTATTAGTTTCGGCAATAAAATTATAAATAGGATTTTACGGCAAACACCAAATTAAATATTTGAACGTCTTCATTTAATTAAACAAACAAATATATTTAGAGTATGTTAAGCGATGATTTAACTCTTAAAGTTTCAGATTTAAATACTTTCAAAATTGCTGGAAAAATAATTCTTTTAGGTAAGACGAAACATTTTAACGATAAATCACAATTTGCCCGAAAATCAATACTTATTAACTAAAGACTTTAATAAATAGTACAAAAATTACGTAAAATAGTTAAAATATATTTATGGACATTCTGTCCAGAAAAGAAAATTTCCAGAATTCTAAAACTCGGTTTTTAAAGCGTTTTCTCGTTAATCGTCCAATCTCGACAATAACGATTAATAAAAATAGTAATTACAAAACGATTTAAGTATTAATATCCAAAAATTATTATTAAACCTAAAAATCATGATTTTCCAGAATCTACCATTTTTCCAGATTTCCACAAATTCCAGATTAAATAAATCCCGTCAAAACCGTCTTTAAAACCCGTTTTCACAATTAACGATTCCATTAATAAAACTTATCGTTCATAACATTTTATTAAGGCACTAAAAATCATAAAATTACATTTTAATATGAAATCATCAGAATCATAATTTTTTCCAGATTTAAACCAAAGACCAGAAATCGAGAATTTAAACAACAAACACGGTTTTAACGATAAACGATGATTTAAAGTGATTAATTAATTCATCCACTTAAAAACTCCGAAAAATTAAAGGATTAGAGCGTTGATCGTTGTGTAAGGTTGTAACCTATGAACCTTGGAGTTGAGTGATTTAAATTTGGATAAAATGTTGTTAACCGTGAGAAAGAGAAATATGTTGCACAATCATAGTTTGGGCTTATTGTGTTGTTTTGAGGAATATTTTAATGCGGGTCTATCTTGTTGGGGCTTTCAGTTTAGAACTTTAGACCAACGATGTGTTTGCAGATGTGAGTGTCTGCCCTTACCTATAGGATTGAGCATGTTTGAGGAATTGTTGTGCTTTCCCAACTCTTGTTTACTTGCAGTGTTATAAACTTGGTGGAATTATTTTAGAGGATTTCGTGCCCGAGCTTTGTTAAAATTGGTGGATTTTGTTTAGTGTTCCTCACTCGAGAAATTAGAAGTATACCTCGAGTTCAGACCTTATGAGCTTTGAATTTATGAGCCTTAACGGTTACGAGTTTGAGTATGTTTTGATAATCATTTGAATCTTAGTTAATGGATTTGATCATAAATCATTTGTGGTATACTATTGTGCTAAATGAAAGATTAGATGAGTACGTAAAACTTCTTATTGGAAATTATAGCAGTTGACAGTTTTGGAGGTTGTAGACAAAGTAGAACATCCTGCCTGATATAAGACTTAGTGTTGTTTGACCGGAATTAGGAACCCCTGTTTGTGGGAGTCGTACTAGGAATCTCGAGGGGTTAATTTCTTCTATAATCCTTGAGAGCTCTATTTGACTGATTGACTCTTGATTTTGTCCTCCCCTCTACCTTTCTCGAATTCTGCTACTCCAGCTGTTATCAATCCGTTCGACCCTTATCGAGTTTGGAAACTTTTGTTTTGATTTTTCCTTTAACCTGTTTCCATTTATCAATTAACCTTTTTCCGAACGCCCTATTTTATGAAAAGTCAGAATAATTTAATTTTCTTTGATTTCCGTGAAAATTTAACATTTCCGAGTTATACCATTAAGAACTTTATACTCCGTCTTTGTTTTATTTTGGTTCATAACCTATATTTAGTTCTGTTTCAAAATGCCTTAATAATTTATTTTGAAGTATTTCGAAATTGTTTCAAATTTCGATTTTCAAGTGTGTGAATTTTACAAGAACTTTCACAATCGCTAATATTTTGATTTCTATAAGATTATTATGTAAAACGCTTTAACATTTTCAAAAAAATTCGTATGTCTAAGTTTTGTTTTATTGTTGGTAGATTTTGAATATGAGTAAAACGTTTGACGACTTCTTCGATTTTTACTAACTACAAAATTTGATTTCTCAAATTTTGTTTGGTCTTAAAACAAAATATTGTCGAAATTATTAATCAAAATGTTTTACTGTTGTTTTGAAAATAATTGGGTCCTCTCCCCCTCGAATTTGTTTACAAATATTATATATCGTCATTATTTTATCAAATAATTTTTTGACTTACGATTTTATAAATTTAAATGATTTTAAACTTTGGGTAACTGAGCCTGAATTATCTTGAAATAAATGTTGTCTTCGATTTTGATTTCATATCACGTTTGAAGTTGTAATTTTTTTAAACCGAGATTGTGATGCGAATTAATCATTCTCATTTTGTTCAAGTGATATAACTTTGTTTTCCCGTCTATTTTTATGTTTTTATAAGTTTCGTGGACGAAACTTCTTTTAGTGGGGAACGTTGTAACACCCTTGATTTTTATAAATTAAATTTGGGTTTTTCTATGGACTACCCCTCAACTATTGGCTTTTCCAAGTGGTACCCTCGCCTTTTTCGAATTACATGGTGCACCCCTAAACTTTATTTATCAGTCCATATCATAACCAAAGTGATAAGTATATTACAATTTTTTTTGTAAATGAATAATTAACATATTAATCAATCCATTTTAATGCTTCAAACCACCTATTTTTCTTTACCATTCACCAAGCCACTAAATGTTCACCACAACGCACCTCCGTTGTCGGTCGACGTCGACCTCTCTACCACACTCTTTTAAATCCTTCAACCTTAAATCCTTCATTATCACCCCTATGTCGTAGTGTGGTGGAAAGGAGTTTTTCAGGTAAATGATGCAAATTGAAGAAATATATCATGGTTGATGAAAGTCAATTAGGGAATAATCACTATTTACATCATCAATTGAGAAATTTTTGTTGGAAATCATAACTTTGGTTACTATATAGAGTAATTTACAAAGTTTAGGGGTACACCGTGTAATTCAAAAAAGGTGGGGGTACCACTTGGAAAAGTTGATAGTTGAGGGGTACCCCATAGAAAAACCCATTAAATTTTATTTTAAATTTATTCTATTTACGATTTAATTCGTAAATCTTAAATTATTATAAAAGAAATTTATCGTTTAATCGTTTCAAACTCCTAAAATACTATTTGTCTCGAAAACCCTTCTTATATTTAAAATATATTTTTATTCTTGTTTCGATTTATTTTGTACATTTAATTTCATTCTTATTGAACTTCTGTTCCGATGATTTGAATTCTAAACTCTTTCGATTTAAACTTGAATTTATATTATGTTGAACCTGAACTCGTTTTAATAAGCTTCGTTAAATCATATATTATTTTTCCTCGAGAAATCGACTAAATTCATTTTCATGATACATTAGTTAATTTTCTCATGAAGCTTTGTTTTTATCGCGAAGGTTTATTTTATTCTCGAGATACACTCAAATTTTCCCTTTCGAACTAACTTATTTGTTTTCCTTAACTTCGAGCTTGTCTTGAATATTTCTACTTATTTTTCTTTTCAAATATCCTCTCCGTCCCAAATATTTTTTCTAACCCGATCTTAATTTGATTTCTTTCTTGGGTCGACTTTTGACTTGACGTCTATTGTCTTGTAACCCTATTTACTTGACCCGTCCTATCGTGTTATTCCGACCTTGAATTGTTTTTGTTTTTACCCTAGATGCCAGACCCCGCCTCCACCCTCTCCTTCGTTCATTTCACAACCAACCTTCATCCCCTACCCTTCTTTTTGTTCTTCTTCTCCATCAACCTTCTGCACCCACCGTCACCCATCTTCCTCGAAGCATTCTTCTTCTTCTTCTTCTTCTTCCGGTGCCGATGTCGTCCCTGTTCTTCACCGGGCGCGTCCTCTATTTGACCCCTTGTTTCCCCCCTCCGGCGTGTTCCTGTTTCAGCGAGGTAGCCCTATTTCTTCTTCTTCTTCTTCTTCTTCGCTATTTTGTTCTTTTTTCTAATTCGGTCGTTCTGCTTGTTTTCTGTTTGTGGATTGATGGTGCTGCTGTAGTTTTCGATCCGTCTTCTTCTTCTTCTTCTTCTTCTTCTTATTTTTCTATTCATTATATCGCTGTGCTGCTGTTTAGTCGATGTATCGTTTCTCTTCTGGTTTCTTTCTCCTATTGTTATTGCTGGTACTGCTGTTGTCGCTATCGCTACTCGCTGCTGTTGTGATGTGATTGTGCGTTGTTGATGTTACTGTTATTTTTCTTTCGATCATCATCGTTCGCTGTTGTTGTTACCACTATCATTCTGCTCTCCATTCTCTAATCGGATCCATTAGGGCTGCTTGTTCGTCGTCGTTTTATTGTCGCTGCACTTTCTTCTATTCCGTACTAGATGTTACTTTATTGCTGCTGCTGATGTTGTTTTAATTGATGTTGTGTCACTCATCTCGTGCACCTGTTTCACTCGGTTTCTTTATCGACTTTGTCGTCTACTGTTATGTATTGCTGATGTCCGCTACTACAGTGTGGTTGTCATTTTCTGCTCGAATTTTGGACCCTATTCATTCCTCCATCTCATTTTATATCCATCTTCTGATCTTTTTTCTCCTCCGTGTGTGTCGTTACCTGATGCTTCGGTTGCCTCGTACCATAGTAATTGTATAAGTTTGTTTGGTGCTTTGATTGCGAGCTATTTCAGGCTATTATGTGGTCATATTCGATTCGATTAGATTTAGCCTTCATGTTCTATTTGACACATCAACTTCTTTCCCTCTTGTATCAATTACCCATGTCTCATTCTTTTGTTTTGTCTGCTCGTCTATCGGGGTGAATCATGCTTTGAAGAAGATTATTGATTCTACAACTTGGATTTTAAAGACGCGTTACCGTTGAAGGTTTGGAGCTTAGACAAATTGGACGGGCAACTACATTGAAGTTATCGACTCAGACTTGGACTCAAGGTAACTTTAGGACGTTACTCGATATTATATCGTGTGTTGAGTAGTAGTATGTAGTAAATATTTTATCTTTGATTTTCTCATTTTAGCTACGTATTATTTGCTTAAAATATTATTTTAAATCGTGCATCTTATAAACAATTTATAACTTTTCGATATCGTTTTATAAATCATTATTAATTTTTATTATTAATGATTATTATAATATTTTGTTGGTTATCGTGACATTCATAACTAAATAGTATCAGTTTCATAATTTTTTAAATATATTTCATTAAGTAATTATTTTAACTTAAAATTGTACTTTTATATAATAACCAAAATTTGTATACTGGTTTAATAAATTAATTTTCGTTTTACGACTTATGTTATTAAATTAGAAAATATTCGTTTTATTTGAAATACATTTCTGTCAAGACTATTTTCACTAAAAAACCTCTTATCATTACAATTTATTATTTTTATCAAAACCCGTATTGTTTATTAATAAATTTAATTTAATTGCTGAAGACATTTGAAAGGTTTTAAATCTCGTTTCGGTTCTAAAACTCCTAAGCAATTTATACTTTATTTATATTTATCATTTTATTTCTAAATCATACATTTTTCTAAAATTTATCGTTTGACTCAATTTTCCTTGATATTTATAAAGTACTCTATTTTCACTTGTTACATTTGATTTATACCTTTGATAACGAACTTAGAAATATATTAAGTTACGATAACAATGATATTAATAAAACTTTTATTTGCCGTAAATGCTATTTTGGTACATATAACTTATTTTAACACTTTACGTATTTCTATAAGAATACTTCTAATTTAAGTAAATTTCTAAAATTAGTAAATTTCTATAATTATAAAGTTTCCTTTTAACGTAAAATGTTTATCTCTTTTACCTTCGTATTATTCACCTTGAACATTCTATTTTGAATATCGATAATGACTTGGTTTTGGAGTTATGGAATGAGGTCAAGTGTACGGGTAGAGTAATACAGTCTAGGGTATACGTTTTGTCATCAGCTATAAAGCTGGTGTGTCTATGTGAGACGCATTGGTCGTTGAACTGAGCATGTATGGTTTGTGTTCAGGAGTGTGTATATTTTGACCTTAAACTTAGATATCGCATCTTGTAAGTCGCCGTCGGGTTGAACTAGATTACGGTTGGTGTCCAGGAGGGGTGTACATTACTTAAGCCAGGACCTCGCTGCACGTAGTCCTGTTATAGTTGAGTTGCCTAGTTAGAGACCGAAGTCTGATATGTTTTGACTAAGTTCTCGAAACTAGTTTAGTATGATCCTAGTGAAAGCCTATTCCGTTGCACTGATTGCTTTCCATAACGCCACTTTGAATTTTATAATTTTTTTTGGTAAAATGTGAAGTGGTATATAAATCAAAAGAATTTACAACTGATCATGTCTAATTGATCAAATACAAAACCAGGAAATTAGCAAAAATGAAACATCAAAACGAAAACCATCAGATGTCCCATATTCTTCTCCGGCGCATATCCTCTTGGTTCAGGGTAGGGCATTTTGCCGTAATTCTTTTCTTTGCCTGTTGAATGATCAAATTAGCCACCAGTTTAGGCATCTTAAGTTGAAGTTTATATTTATCGATTGGTTTTGACTTGCAGGTTGGCAGTCGCTTGAAGTTTTGTTAAAAACTTATGTTACTATATTGTTTTAATTGTTTTCCATTTTATCTATTTTGATATAGTAATATTATTACTTTTCATATGAAATAATATGGCTGGGAGAACGTCTGAGTTACTCCCCACTGATGTGGCTGTTATGTTTATAACATGACAGGTATTTGCTGGTGGGTTTTGGGTGTGAGTTAGCGAGTAGCATGGATCCTACTCTATCAATTATGTTACTTCTGGATTTTTGTAAACCCTTTTAAGGATGTTTATTTTAGCCCTTTTGTAAAAAGTGACCTTTGTATCGACTGACCATTTCTTTTAAATAGAATATAGTTTGTCGGTGTGTTTTAATCTCAATCTACAGTGTTTCCGCCACTGTATTGCATTAGAATTTATAGGGGATTACAGCCCGAGCATGTAAGGGCCCGACTCTGGTCGACTACCATGGCTGAAGATTCGCTCTCGAAGAAACGGGTTCAAGCTAAGGAGGTTCCTGTGGTGATTCAGGAACGCCCTCCTCAATCTCATTGTCAGTGGACGGCCAAAGAGGCCAATGATAAGGGTAAGGGCAAGACGCCCTGAATACCCGAGTCCTTAGTTTTATTGTTATTTAAGTAGTACTACTATTTTATTAGTAGTGTCGTGTGCTTTTTTTTATAGAATTTTTTGTATTTTGAATTTCCCGAGTTTATCGGGTTTTTTAGTAATAATAATGGAAGTTTACTAATTATACCTTTCCTGGCTTTTTTCGCGATTGCGGTGGTTGCGCCCTTGTGAGGGGCTGCCTACGTATCCACAGTTAGTGGAATCAAACCAGACGTATTTCAAACTTTGTATAATTTTGCAATCTCGAAATACACCAAGACTAATAGTTCGAGATGTATATGACAGTAGGATAAATAATCCTAGCTTATTGACTTGCTTTTTTTAAATTTTATGTTTGAAAAGATAATTTTGATAAACTTTTGCAAATGACATTGAGAAAGGATTAGGAGTAGTAACGCTTCAGCAGGTCTAGGTTGGTAGGATTGGTAAAGTCATTCCCGTCCAAGTCAGTTAGCTTCACCGCACTACCTAATAGAACCTTTCTTTACAAGATATGGCCTCATCCAATTGGGTTTGAACTTTCCCCATAGGTCAACTGGTAATAGAGCTCGAACGAATTTGATAACCAAATCCCCTTCCATGATGTGCCTGGGCCTAACTCTCTTATTAAAGACCCGTTGTATTCTTTTTTGGTATATCTGAATATTATTGAGGGTTCGGGACCAACATTCGTCCAATAGAACTAGCGAGTCGTTTCGTGCTGGGACCCAACCCGATTCACGTATACCTGACTTTCTAACAGTATTCGGAGGGACGATACTTCGAACTCGATTGGCTGGAATGCCTCCATATGTGGACATGACATCGGTCCACCTCGACGCGGCCACGTGCGGGTTTGGGGAGGCGAATGAATCTCATGTGAGATGGGTCGAATTGAAATTTAAATCGAAGTGGAGTCGCCACCAAACTTTGTGGGAGTTCGGGCCCATTCGAACCCACTCTATATCTTAGTGGACTGTGCACAAAATACGGCCCATTCGGATGTCAGAGTTTATTGGGTTCGTCCCTTTGCATTTTGATACCGATACCGACATTATCGGATAGCGTGTATTGAATGACTCTCGCGTGCCAATGGATTCGGATATCCAGAAATCATGGTTCTGAGTAAGGGGCGAGGGAACGTGTTGGGAAGTTCACAAAGAACACACAACCCCACCCGCACATTAGCGGCCTCCACTAAGATATCGCTTGATGTTTTAATACGCGCGTTAGTAATACGATGAGATGATATGCAAACATTGTTTTGACTAAACATGCAAAAATTAGGATAAGTTGCTAAGTCGATTTAATGCATCTAAAATTAACGTCAAAGTTGTATTTAGCATGCGAGATTCATTTTAGTACAATAAAACGAATAACGGAAATTAATCGAAAAGATATAAACAAACAAGTTAGTAACGGTAATAACGGTTTGCAAATAATATAAAATGCTATAGAATGATGTAAACGACACGATGCATGATTTTTGGAAAGATGAATCACGTGATGGACTTGACACGTGTTAACCGAAGTCATTAAAAATATTTTATCGAGGCTCGAAAGATGCTATGGACCTCACGGATTTGACGTAATAAAGGCCACTCGATCGAGTCATTGAGGGACTGGACCGAGTGGTCCTCGGAAAAGGATTCTGCCCAAGATTTGAGGTATTACTCGACCGAGTCACTAAGAAACTCGACCGAGTAGGTCGCCACTCGATCGAGTCGTTGAGAGACTCGACCGAGTGGTCCTCAAAAAGCCATTCCGCCTAGGTTTTGGGGTGCCACTCGATCGAGTGGGCTAGGCACTCGATCGAGTGCCCCTTGTACGAACCAGAGTTCGTTTCGCAATTGTTCGTAAATTTTGAAACTGCTTTTTTTAATTTTGGAAAATCGCTAATTTTGTCAAATTGGGCAGAAATATCGTATGATTTGTGCTCGATTCGGATTTTGATACTCGTCGTATCCGATATTTGATTATGGAATCAATATCGAATATTTAGAGCGAAATCTAAAAAAAGATGTTGTGAGTCGTTTGAATCGAACAAAAACGAAACAATATTATCTCCGCGTTTATAGTGTCGTAATTAATTCTTTCGAATTACGTGACAACTATTTTAGCATCAACGAATTCGTATTAGTTAAATTTGTTGACTAATTCAAATAGATACGATATCCGCCTATTGAGTCGGTATCGAACACAAAGAACGACGCTTTAAACTTTATTGAAAACTAAACAAATGATGATTCCCTCCGCATCTCGACATCGTAATAAATCCTTGCGGTATTTTGTGACGTCAGATTCGCATCAACGGGTCTCGGTTCATGAAAAAGGAATCGGGCACGTTTAAAGGGGAATATTGCGATCCCATCATGCCTTTGAGTGTTTAGGGCGGGGCTCCTCGAGAGGGCTCCACCACTTTTACAACTCGTAAAAGGGTCAGAAGGGTCTTATGCTAATATCGCCTTTAAACGTGCTCAATTCGAAATAGTTTTAGAAATTTGATGAATTTGTTGTTGACGATGACGACGCGACAAAATAAAAAATGCTATTGTTGACGTTGACTCGCTTCAACAATCAAGCGCGCGGGGTATCGGAATAAGCGACCGACAACATCGGGTGCAACACCCTTGTATATTTGGATTTCCTTATCCCATCATCCTTTGCGCTCGACACAAATTAGCGAGTACTTTAATGTCTTAACTCTAGTATTATTAGCGATATTAGAAATAAAAAAGAACGAAAAAAAGTCGAAGAAGACGACGAAGATGGACGAGAAAAGAGAAGAGAGAAAAGGGAAGAAATCGGGTTTGTATGCACCCTCAACCTACATGCTTCGTATTCTCGGTATAGGACTCGTCTAGTTGTGGCTTAGGCACGTGAGTTCGAGATTATGTAGATGGATTTATGGTGGTTTAGAGTTTGATGCTTACTAGATGCTAGGGTAGAAGAGTTGTATGTGTGTATAGGGTAAAAATTGGGGTTTCGAAAGTTGTGTCCATTGTGCATGCAAAGGAGGGTATTTAAAAGAATTCCCACCCACCCGACCTAGGGCTACACGACCGAGTGCCCTGCTGACTCGACCGAGTGGCCCAAAGCAGGCGCAAAACGGGCATTTTGAAGGCCCACTCGATCGAGTGGGTGAGCTGGAGCGAAGGGGTCCAGATCTTTGGACCTTGGGTTAGATATTTTTGTAGATCTTGTATTTGGGTTGGACTTTTGATATTTGCATGGCTATTTTGTATCTCGAAAACGACTTTGACCGGGGTTTGACCCGGTCGCTAAAAGACGGTTTTATTTTCGGTGTCGGTTTTGACCCAAATTAGTCTTATTTGATTGGAAACGGCCTGCTGGGCCTGAATTTGAGGTTGGTTTGTGAGATTTGTACTCCGTAAAAAGCCCAAGCAAGAAACTAATGGGTTCGAGCCCATATCTGAGCGCGTAGAAGCACGTTTGCGTCCGATCATCATCGAGTGTTTTTTAGGAACCGCTATAGACACCAAGCAGCCAAATGTGGGTGTCCACAGAGCCCCAACTCTGACTGAGGCTTGGACAAGGCGAAAGTCAGAGTAGCTATCAGACCAATCGGGGATTAAGACCTGGTAGTCTCCCGGTTGGGTCGTTTATAGTCTGTTAGACTTGCGTGAAGGGCTTGCCAGCCATAAGGCAAAAATCATACCTAAGTTGATGCTGATAACTCCGTGGGGATTCGGACTTGTTGTGTAAGTCCCGGGTGCGCCTGTATGTAGGCCCATCCCGTGCTGATTCGGGAGATATGCCGCCTAGGGCTTTCCGCTGGGTAGATATGTGAGTTGCGCAGGTGCTGGGGAATAAAAAACTTGATGTTCCTCTAGGAAGACAAGCTGGTACCTGAAATGTTAGATATACAGGCAGAAATAGCAAATATAGCAGACAGAAAGATAGCATACAGGAATTGCAGTTAACATCTATCGACTGACTTGCGTTGGGGAAAGTGATTTTTACTCTTTTTTTTGAAATCGAAGTCCTGAAAGCAACTTACGTGCTAGAAAATAGGTTTTCAAAATTGAAAGGGGTAGAAAAGAAATTTGCAGTTTAAATAGAATGAAATTTGACCTTGTCGAAAAGGATTTTCTCAAATGGCTAAGTCTTGCAAAATTTTAAAATGAGAATTTGAAGAGAGACATATTGACACACTCGACTCAGGACGTGACAGAACGAGTTGACAGAAACGAACTGGACTCTCGAGGGTTGGACCGTGACTCAGTTAGGGGTGGGCCACCTAAGATGACAAGATTCTTAAGTTGCGCTATTCCGTAGCCTAGGCGAGTGGCAACATGGTCAAATCCTCGGAATGAGACTGTTTCCGTATGACAGGGCTTAGTTGTAGCAATGCCGTAGACTGGTGCTCTTTTGGATTTTTTTTGTTTCGGGGTATACTCCCAGTGTAGGGTGCAGCTTCGAGTCCTTGACAAATTCTTGTCTTCGACTGGACTGAGTACTAGGACACAATATAGAAAGGTGGCTAGATTTTGAAAGTCTTTTGGATTTTGTGAGTGGATGGCGGTCTTCTGTCTAAAAGAAGCCCCCAGGATGAAAAAGCTTGTTGTTGAGAACATGACAGTGTCGTGACCGGAATAATGGTGATTTTTGAATGTGTGTCAATGTGGGTGGTTGTGCCTCTATTGAAAGGTTGCCTACGTATTCACGTGTAGTGAAATCAAACCATGTCGTAGTTCAGTGAATTGAAAGATATATTATGGTGCCTAGTCTAATAGGACTTCGTGTGTAACTAGCCATATAGACGGTGTAGGCTAGGTGCATTCCCAATGATGTCTTGATCAAAGGGCTAGAATGGTTAGGATGTTGATCTTGTGACTGTGAACGTCCTCCGGGATAGCCCCCAGAGGTGGTGTGACCTATTGGGCATGTTGTATGCCGACTGCAAGTTGAGTTCCCATGTCTGGGGCTGGTAAGTGGTTTGGAAATTTTTGGAAATGTGGTGTTAGGTCGTAAGTGGCTTTGATGTTTTGACATGTGGAGCTTGATTTTGTGGAGCTAAGGCTTCGAGGGTAAGGTATTGTAATGTGGTAGAAAATGGGGAAGAGGAGTAAAAATGACTCAGACTTCGATTGGGGTAGGATTGTTAATGCGGGATCTGGTTTCCATGTCTGGCCCTAATGGTTAGGGGTATCCTATGGAGCTTGAATCCTCAAAAATTCTAGGTTGTCTCTTAGTCTAGGTCTCGGGAAGGTCTTGAGGGCTGTAATGTGGGAAGGCTAAATGTGGTGTTAGCTGACCAACTTGATATCTTCCTTTATCGGATAGTATGGGCATTAATAATTTTTTAATTGACCGTACTTCGGTCATGGGACTTTCACTTGAGTTGACCGCTAAACGTGGTCATGGGGTTTTTTTTGTTGGTTGACCTCTTAGCCCCGATCATGAGATTTTTTTTTGTGTTGACCGTTTGACCTCGGTCATGGGTGCCTCTTTTTTTTTTATGATGGCCTGCTTTTTTGTTTTGGCCTTTTGCTTTTTCCTTGGACTTTTGATTTTTGTTTTGTCCAGTTTTTTTTTTCTTTTTTCTATTTTCTTTTTTTTGGGTCAGACTAACACCTAAGGTATGGATTGGCCAGTCTTATCGGAGGGGTGTTTATTGTGGGAAATGAGCTTGCCTCCCGTCTTGAACCCAAACTAGGAGACTACCTAGGTTTGTCATAGGATTCGATACCGCTCTTGCTAAGGGTAGTTATGTGGTTGTCTATGCCAGACATGGAACAGGTAAGGGAAAACACGGGTCTCAATTTCCTGCAGTCATTATAGATGTGCCTATAATAGTCACGTGCGTGTGCTCACAGTGTATAATGGTGTTCATCATATTCTCGGAAACACATAAGGAAAGTATATATAGAAAAGCTGATTTTATTGAATATTGAATAAGAGGACAAAATATAATTGACTCCGACCCTGACTTTGAAATTGAAATAAATAGTACATCCTAGACTCGGACTTAAATCAAATCCAGACTCTTGGATGCATGGGAGGTAGACTGGATGCTTTGGCCATCGGGCCCTGTATAGTCCATGAGGGGCTTTGCAAGCGATAATGTTTCCAAAACGGGAGTCCTCCCGGCATCAACGAAATCTTGGATGAGGTGTTTCAGTTTCCAGCACTGTTCTGTATCGTGCCCCCTCCCCATATGGAACTGACTGTAGCATTCAGCGCTCCATGTCTTGGCACGTTTTTCTGAAGGTGGGTCGGCTGTTGGGCCTATAGGTAGTATTAGGCCCTTCGAAACCAACCTTTGGATAGCGACGGTGTAGGACATATCCAAGTGGGTAAATGTCCTTATTTTTGACTTGTTCTTGATTTTCGGAGAGGTGACTTGAGGGTTACCTCTCTCGGTCTTTCCATCTTGAGGGTATCGGACAGTTTTGTAAGAGTGTTCACCTTTCAAATGGCTCGGTTGGGTGATTGGCTGTCTTACCCGCTCTAGTTATGTTAGAGGGGATCGGGTTCTTACAAGATCCTCTTCGATGATGGTTACCCTGGAACATAGGTTATCTAGGGCAGTATTGATTTTTGAGAAGATATTGTTAATGGAGCAAGATAGCATAAGCATACTCCTCTGGATATCTCCATTCTTGACGGCGCAAGATTTGTTGTGGTTTGGTAACGCCTCATTCATAGGGTCCCTGATCGGAAGAAACGACAGGTGTTAGAACTCGCCTAAGCTCGGTTTTGCGCAAATGCAAGAGAGAGAGAGTCAAACTAGGTACGGCCCGGGGGGCGGGAATAACTATAATTCTTGGATCGGGATACCCGAACGTTGACCTAGGAAAAGTAATGACCGCGAATTAGACTCGAGCTGCAGAAGGGTGAGTCCAAAAATGGGGCGACCGTATTTGACCGCGTCACGTGCTCGGACCAATCGTGGTGACCTAAACCTAGGTGACTCGAGTGTTCGTAGAATAGGTTCGACTCGAAGAAGGCATCATAAGGACGCCGATGCAGGATGGACGTAGGGTACTCTCTAGGGTAACTGTGGTTGACTGTTCGGGTGGAGGACAGCCCCTGAGTGAGACTAAAGACTCTGATAGGACTCAGATGGTGTGACATCTAAGTGACTCAAAAGTGGGGTACGTGAGACACGTGTAAGACATGACCCTTAGAGTAACCGTGATTGATCGCTCTGCTGAAGGCTAGCCCCCAAGTGGGATCGAAGGTTGTTAAGACTCAAGTGTCGGACGAGTGACCCTTAGACGTAAGAATCACGAACCTTTTGTTGTAGGGCTATGCCTTGTAAAAGGTTGACTCGGCCTCGAGGAAAGGCAGACGGGGTAAGGGAAGAAACTCGCGATGTAAGATCGGTAGAGTTTCGACGCTAGAAACCCTCGACTTGCCTTGAATAAGGATGGACCCTGTGATTAGGGTAGACCCTTAAGTTAAAGGATTCTCGAATTAGGATGACTCGACTAACGGATTGAAAAATGGGCGAAATTCCCTTAGGAAAGGTCATGGGGACCGTCCTGCTAGAGGGAAAGATCGCGTGGGACTTCCTAATTTGGACTCGAGTGTGTAAACGGGCTTTCCTTGGTAGGGGTATATCCTACGTAGGTGGGTCATGCCTTAGTCAAATAAGGCGGACTGGGATAGCGAGGAAACCCGTGATGTAAGATCGACGAAGTTTCAACGCTAAAGACTTTCGACGACTTATGACAAGACCCGACACTGCTAAATACATAAAGTCCTAAGAAGAGGAATGTTTTTTTTGAAAATAATATTTTTTGAAAATCCGAGAAATCTGGTGGATGGCCCGATTTTCGAAAATCAGAAAAGTGCCATCGGGCCGCAATTTTGAAGGTTTGAAAATATTTTTGAATTTTGAAATGGGCAGCATACCGGCTAGAAATAGGCTATTTTGAGTAAAATCATAAGTCCTAAATTCGGTAGCTTTCCGGGTTTTTGAAAAGTTGATTAATTGGAATTTTGAAAGTGGAATATCGAAAAAAAGAATTTTCGATAATTTTAAAAATGGAAACGGGATCCTGAAGATTTGAAAATCGAAAACGACATCTCGATGATTTGAAAATCGCGAATGGCATCTCGAAAATTTCAAAATCGAAATTGAATTTTGAAAATTCGAAAATCGAACGGTGGATCGGAAATTTGAATTTTGAAATAGGCAGCATGCCGGCTAGAAAATAGGCTTGTTTTGAGTCAAATCTTAAGTCTAAATTTCGGTAGCTTTTCGAGTTTTTGAAAATTGAATATTTTTGAAAAGATGCAATTTTTTTTTTAAATGACGGTTTTTTGAAAGCGACACGGAAACCAAGTAGCAGGTAGTCGCACAAGCATAATAACGACGCCATGTATGCTCTACATTAAGTCTCGGTCGGTCTATAAAGGGTCTATACCAGTGCACATAGCCTATCCGAGAATCGGGACGGACTTCCTAAGTGGAGTTGAGATTAGAACATGCCGCGAAATCCATACAAATCGACTATGAACACCTTTGACATATCCATATTGGAATACATCACGGTATAGTGGGACGTCGGTCCCCAGTACCGGCCCGGGAAAAAAAGGGGTTATGCATGAACCGTAAAACTAAAACGCGTATTGTACTAGTCAAACGATTTCTATTTGAGTCTCACCCTGAGGATGCCGATGGTAAGTCACACATCAGTTAATCCCCAGCGGAGTCGCCAAATTGTGGACATGACATAGGTCCACCCCGACGCGGCCACGTACGGGTTTGAGGAGGCGAATGAATCTCATGTGAGATGGGTCGAATTGAAATTTAAATCGAAGTGGAGTCGCCACCGAAATTTGTGGGAGTTCGGGCCCATTCGAACCCACTCTATATCTTAGTGGACCGTGTACAAAATACGGCCCATTCGGATGTCAGAGTTTATTGGGTTCGTCCCTTTGCATTTTGATACCGATACCGACATTATCGGATAGCGTGTATTGAATGACTCTCGCGTGCTAATGGATTCGGATATCCGGAAACCATGGTTCTGAGTAAGGGGTGAGGGTACGTGTTGGGAAGTTCACAAAGAACACCCAACCCCGCCCGCACATTAGCGGCCTCTACTAAGATATCGCTTGATGTTTTAATACGCGCGTTAGTAATACGATGAGATGATATGCAAACATTGTTTTGACTAAACATGCGAAAATTAGGATAAGTTGCTAAGTCGATTTAATGCATCTGACATTAACGTCAAAGTTGTATTTAGCATGCGAGATTCATTTGAGTACAATAAAATGAATAACGGAAATTAATCGAAAAGACATAAACAAACAAGTTTGTAACGGTAATAATGGTAATAACGGTTTGCAAATAATATAAAATGCTATAAAATGATGTAAACGACACGATGCATGATTTTTGGAAAGATGAATCACTTGATGGACTTGACACGTGTTAACCGAAGTCATTAAAAATATTTTATCGAGGCTCGAAAGATGCTATGGTGATCGCCTCCCAATCAGTTCGGTCGTTAACGAAGGACGGGGGATCAAACGATATTTATAAGACTCGAGATAACACACAAAAACAAACAAGTATTCGTGGTAAGTCGAGGTCGGTCCACAGGGAACGGAGGTATTGACAAGTTTAAAGCGATGTGTTTGATGTCTAGAGGGGAGTTTTCTAAGGGTCGAGTCTATGGTCAAGTCTATGCTAGAGGAATCACTACGAGAATGGCTATGGGTAATTAATCTAGGGAAAGGCGTTGGGGAGAAGTCGGGATTCGAAACATGGAATGTAAGAAGGTCGGGATCGAGTTTTTGTTGCAACATTGATAAAGGGAGAATGCCACCTTTCGGTTTCTTCACCCAACCCACCTAAAAACCCGCTTTCGCGGCGAAGAAGGGTAAGTCTCTTGTTATGGTAATTTCTACCCCGAGTTTCCCCATATTGATAGAAATGAGTCAAGGTCGGTCTAGTTGGCCGGACTAAAACAACAATGACACAACAACCACAAACAAGGTAAACCAACATGCAAGCAACCCACCAATACCCCTAAATTCAAATAATCCAAGTCTTCATCCCTAAACCCCCCAACAAGAAATCTACTCACTAATCATAATGAAAGAAAACAAAACATTAACTATGGAGAAACTATCTAAAGCATGCATATTAAATAGATCTAAGGAAACTATCAACAATATGATGAGAAAACTACGATCTAACAATTACCCACTAAACTATGAAACTACCAAATTAATCTAGAGAATAATCTAGAACAACATGAACAAGATCTAGAGAAACAAACTACACTAAGATGATCTAAGCTAGATAATAATGAGAAAACTAAATTAAATCTAAACTAGAGATAAGAGAGTGGAAAGAGATGTACCAACTATGAAGATCTACAAGAAATAAGAAGTTTGCATGAATAAAGGTTGAAGCTTTGATGGAGATAGTGAAGAACTTGTCACTAATTCTTCAATAAACCCATAAATCTTCAATAAAGTTTGAATAATCTTCTTACAAACTTGTAATCTAGAGAATTGTTGATGTAAACTAAGTAGATCTACTACTAATTACTACTAGATTTTTAGAGAATTACTACTAGAATACTACTAGATTGTTCTACTAATGGATGGTGATGCTACACTAATGAAAGCCTTACTACACTAATGGGGTGAAGCTACTACACTAATGAAGGATGCCTTGGGTAACAATTTAGGGTTACATATATATAGTAATATCCTTAATGGATTTTTAACCTAAAGCCCAAATCAAACTCTTGCTTCATTAGTGAGACAATCACTCCTTTGCATCTTCATGGGGTGAAACTTCGCCCTGCGGTCTTGACAATAATTCCCACCGGGTGAAATATCACCCCGTCAGATTTTCTTCCTTTTTTCGCATTTTTGGCACTTCTTTCCATCGGGCGAAATTTCACCCGGTGGGCAAAATTTCGCCCGGTCAGTTTTGGCCGGTGGAGAGTCTCGGAAAATCTTCGGGGAGGCATTTTTACCGTCGGGTGAAATTTCGCCCGGTGGTGTCTCACCGGGTGAAATTTCGCCAGGTCATATTGCTGGCCTCTTTTCTTGTCTCGTTCTTCGTTAATTGATTGGATGACTTTAAACTTTAAGTTATGTGCTTTACTCTTAGGACGGTATTCCCTTCTCTTGTGCTCGTGGAAGCTCGATCGTGAATTCGGTGCAAAATCCTATCAAAATCGATAGAAAACTACCAAAAACACGTAAAACGCACAAGAGGGACGCTAATGCGAGAAGTACACAAAATATGGCGATAATCGCACTCTAAACTCACAAAACGAGGGAAAAACGGGTCTAAATGAGGGGAAAAACGGTCTAAATTTAGCACACAACATATGGACCTCACGGATTTGACGTGATAAAGGCCACTCGATAGAGTCATTGAGGGACTCGACCGAGTGGACCTCGGAAAAGGATTCTGCCCAAGATTTGAGGTATTACTTGACCGAGTCACTAAGAGACTCGACCGAGTAGGTCGCCACTTGATCGAGTCATTGAGAGACTCGACCGAGTGGTCCTCAAAAAGCCATTCTGCCTCGGTTTTGGGGTGTCACTCGATCGAGTGCCCCCTGTACGAACCAGAGTTCGTTTCGCAATTGTTCGTAAATTTTGAAATTGCTTTTTTTGATTTTGGAAAATCGCTAACTTTGTCAAATCGGGCAAAAATATCGTATGATTTGTGCTCGATTCGGATTTTGATACTCGTCGTATCCGATATTTTATTATGGAATCAATATCGAATATTTAGAGCGAAAACTAAAAAAAGATGCTGTGAGTCGTTTGAATCGAACTAAAACGAAACAATATTATCTCCGCGTTTATAGTGTCGTAATTAATTCTTTCGAATTACTTGACAACTATTTTAGCATCAACAAATTCGTATTAGTTAAATTTGTTGGCTAATTCGATTAGATACGATATCCGACTATTGAGTCGGTATCGAACCCAAAGAACGACGCTTTAAACTTTATTGAAAAGAAAAATAATGATGATTCCCTCTGCATCTCGACATCGTAATAAATCCTTGCGGTATTTTGTGATGTCAGATCCGCATCAACGGGTCTCGGTTCATGAAAAAGGAATCGGGCGCGTTTAAAGGGGAATATTGCGATCCCATCATACCTTTGAGTGTTTAGGGCGGGGCTCCTCGAGAGGGCTCCACCACTGTTACAACTCGTAATAGGGTCAGAAGGGTCTTATGATAATAACGCCTTTAAACGTGGTCAATTCGAAATAGTTTTCGAAATTTGATGAATATGTTGTTGACGATGACGACGAGACAAAATAAAAAACGCTATTGTTGACGTTGACTCGCTTCAACAATCAAGTGCGCGGGGTGTCGGGATAAGCGACCGGCAACATCGAGTGCAACACCCTTGTATATTCGGATTTCCTTATCCCATCATCCTTTGCGCTCGACACTAATTAGCGAGTACTTTAATGTCTTAATACTAGTATTATTAGCGATATTAGAAATAAAAAAAGAACGAAAAAATGTCGAAGAAGACGACGAAGATGGATGAGAAAAGAGAAGAGAGAAGGGAAGAAGTCGGGTTTGTATGCACCCTCAACCTACATGCTTCGTATTCTCGGTATAGGAATTGTCTAGTTGTGGCTTAGGCATTCGAGATTATGTAGATGGAGTTATGGTGGTTTAGGGTTTGATGCTTACTAGATGCTAGTGTAGAAGAGTTGTATGTGTGTATAGAGTAAAAATCAGGGTTTCGAAAGTTGTGTCAATTGTGCATGCAAAGGGGGTTATTTATAAGAATTTCCCCCACCCGACCTAGGGCTACTCGACCGAGTGCCCTGCTGACTCGATCGAGTGGCCCAAAGCAGGCGCAAAACGGGCCTTTTGAAGGCCCACTCGATCGAGTGGGTGAGCTGGAGCGAAGGGGTCCGGCTCTTTGGACCTTGGGTTGTATATTTTTGTAGATCTTGTATTTGGGTTGGACTTTTTATATTTGCATGGCTATTTTGTGTCTGGGAAACGACTTTGACCGGGGTTTGACCCGGTCGCTTGAAGACGGTTTTATTTCCGGTGTTGGTTTTGACCCAAATTAGTCTTATTTGATTGGAAACGGCATGTTGGGCCTGAATTTGAGGTTGGTTTTGTGAGATTTGTACTCCATAAAAAGACCAAGCCGGAAACTAATGGTTTCGAGCCCATATCCGAGTGCGTAGAAGCAGGTTTGCGTCCGATCATCATCGGGTGTTTTTTGGGAACCGCTATAGACACCTAGCAGCCAAATGTGGGTGTCTACACCATCTCGTATGTTTGATAATAAGGTGTTGCACTGATTACGGTCCGGATTGATGTCCGGTATCCCCATAGAGCAATAGGTATCTTATCGGGCCACTCTCGGTAATTATCAACCATCTTTTTGAGTATGGTGATAAATGTTTTCTCGGCTGCTTCTACCGCTCCATTTGTTTGGGGACGGTACGGTGAGGATGTATGCCTCTGATTTTTAAACTTGGTTAGCAGAGCTGCCGTTTCGGCTTGGAAATGGGTCCCGTGATCACTGATCAATTCATGTGGGATCCCGTACCGGCATATGATTTTGTTTTGGATGAACTTAGCTACATGCTTGGCGTTCAAAATACGGTAGGTTTCGGCCTCGACTCATTTTGTGAAGTAGTCGATGTCTACTAATATGAAGTAATGTCCACCTGAACCGGAGGGGTTTACCTTTCTAATTATGTCAATTCCTCATGGTTAGAATGGCCATGGTGACGTCATGGTGTATAACAAAGACGACGACATGTGTTGAACATTGGCGAAGATTTGACAGTTATGGCAATGTTTGACATACTGTCTGCAGTCGGTTTCCATATTATTCCAGTAGTATCCGAGCCTCATTATTTTTCGGACTAACATCTGTGCATTCATATGCGGACCACACTTACCGTCATGTACTTTGGCCATAACCTTTTCGGCCTTTAATTTGTCAATGCATAGGAGAAGAGCCCCCTGTGTCGTCTTTTTATTTAGTTGCCCGTCATTCGTGCGGATAAACTGGGTAGCTAACCTTCGTAGGGCCTTCTTGGCCCGACCATCAATTTCGGGAGGATATTCTCCCGTTCAAATGTATGTCAAAATAGCTTGATACCCAGGCTCGGGATCAGCTATTTCAATATATTCAATGGGGTGGATATATGCCCGTTCAGATCGTCTTTTAACGCAAATTGGCATACTGGTCTGGTGATCGGGAATATTTAGCAGAGATGCCAATTTGAAAAGTGCATCTGCGAACTGGTTTTCTTCTCGAGGCAGATATATATACTCTACTTTTTGGAATTGTTTCTCGAGAATCCTTACTCGGGCCTGGTAGGCCACGAGGTTGGCGTTCTGAGTTTTCCATTTTAAGAGAGCCTAATTGATGACCAAGGATGAGTTACCGTTTACCGGGAGATTTGTGACCCTTAAATCGACGGAAACTTGTAACCCATGGATGCATTCTTCGTACTCGGCGGCATTATTAGTAACGTTGAAGTCCAGTTTGATGACACGGGAGTATGCTCCCCTTTCGGTGATATTAAAAGAATCCCGGCTCCGAACCCTCGGAAGTTGGATGCCCCGTCGAAATATAAATCCCATGTCTCTGTATCGGTATGGAATATATCTTCCTCTGGAAAGGACCAAGTGTCGGTGTGTCCTTCTTCAGTTACGGGACTATCGACGAGAAACTCGGCTACTACCCGACTCTTGATGGCTTTTAGTGCTACGAACTTTAGGTCGATCTCTACGAACAATAGAGTCCACCTAGATATCCTGCCGTTGAAGATGGGCTTTTCGAATAGGTATTTGATGGAGTCCATTTTGGACAATACCTGTATTTCGTAGCTAAGCATATAATGCCGAAGCTTTTTGGTGGCCCAGACTAGTCCTAGGCATGTTTTCTCGAGCATGGTGTACTTGCATTCATACTCTAAGAACTTTTTGTTGATGTAATAGATGGCTGGTTCTTTCGAGTCGAGCGTCTGCGCCATCATAGTCCCCCTGGCTGTCTCGATAGTTGTTAGATATAACGACAGAGACAAATCGAGTTGAGGTGACATTAAGACCGGCGGAGCAGACATGATTTCCTTGATTTTGTCGAAATCCGCTTGACATTTATCATCCAACAATTTCCGTTCCCCCACTTTCAGTTTTTGAAAATCGGTTCGCATACCATGGTCAACTTGGAGATGAAACGGCTGATGTATTGAACCTTTCCGAGGAATCCCCTTATTTCCTTTTCTGTCTTGGGAGGCTTCATCTCGGTGATGACTTTGATTTTTGCTGGATCGACCTCGATACCACGTTGGCTAACAATGTGACCCAGTAATTTGCCAGATGTTACCTCGAAACTGCATTTTTGAGGCTTTAGTCTCATGTTTTATTTACGCAGTCAAGTAAAGAAATTTCTTAGGGCGGTGATATGCTCGTCTCGGCTCTTGGACATGACGATCATATTGTCCACATAAACCTCTACTTCCTTATGCATCATGTCATATAATAAGGTTGTACTGGTCTGTTTATAAGTGGCCCCGACATTAATGATCCCAAACGGCATGACAGTGTAGCAGTAAGTACCCCAAGGTGTAGTGAAGGTGGTCTTACTCATATCATCTTCTGCCATTTTGGATTTGATTGTACCCGGGATACCCGTCCATAAAAGATAGAAGGGCATGGTCAGTGGTATTGTCTACCAGTATGTCAATGTGTGGTAACGGGAAATCGTCTTTCGGGCTCGCCTTATTAAGATCCCAAAAATCCACGCATACATGCACCTTACCGTCCTTTTTAGGAACCGGCACGATGTTCGCAACCCAGTCCGGATATTCAGACAAGTGTATGATGTCGACTTTGAACTATTTGTGATGAGTGCTAAATTTAGACCATTTTTCCTCCCATTTAGACTCATTTTTCCCTCGTTTTGCGAGACTAGAGTGCGATCATCGCCCTATTTTAAGTCTTTCTCGCATTAGTGTCTCTCTTGTGCGTTTTATGTGTTTTGTTAGTTTTTCTATCTATTTTTATAGGATTTGACGCCGAAAGGATGATCGAGCACAAGAGAGGGGAATACCGTCCAAGAGTAAAGCACAAAAACTTAAAAGTTCAAAGCCATATAATAAAACAATGAAGAATGAGACAAGAAAAGAGGTCAAAGAAACCATCGGGTGAAGTTTCACCCGATGAGATACGACCGGGCGAAGTTTCACCCGACGGTAATTTCACCTCACTGAAGATCTTCAAAAAGCTTCTCCACCGGGCGAAATGACCAGGCAAAACTTTCACCCATAGAGTGAAGTTCGCCCGATGGTAAAGATGTCCAAAAACACAAATCTGGAAGAAGTTCACCGGGTGAAACCACCGGGTGAAGTTTCACCCGGCGGTATTGGTCTATGTATGGCAGATTTCGCAGGGTGAAGTTTCACCATATGAAGACTCAAAGGGTGGAAGTCTCACTAATGGAGCAAAAATATGGATTTGGGCTTGAGTTTAAGGATCCATTAATGCTATACTATATATATAGATACCCTAGTTAGTTGCACATTATCATCCATTAGACCATTCATTAGATCACTCACTTAGGAATCATCACCTTCATTAGATCATTTAATATTTCTCTATATCATCCATTAGCTTAGATAGTAAGCTTAGTAGTTCTTTATAGTTTTCATCAATTTCTTCATCATTCTTCTAGATTTACATTCAAGTTGTGTAAGGATTCATGTTTTTATTGAAGATTCTTGGAGATTATCAAAGGGTTAGTGACAAATCCTTTGTCCTCTTCATCAAGCTTCATCTAATTTATTTATGCAATCTTCTTCTTAATTGTTGATCTTCCTTCATAGTTGGTATATTTCTCTTCCTCTCCCTAATCTCTAGACTAGATTTAAGTTCGGTCTTTCATTATTGCACCGTTTCTATTTATTTTACTTGCATTGTTCTTTGATAGTTTTATAGTTTATTTAGTTGATTGCAATTTCCTTCATTGTCTTGTTATTTTGTTGATTTCATTAGTGTTGCTCTTAGAACGTTTTTTCTCTTATTGTTATTTTCATTGATCTTACTTTTATTGCTCTTAGATCATTTTCTAGTTTATTTAGTAGATCGTGATTTTCTTTATTGTATTGTTGTTATTTTCTCTAGATTTAATCATTATGTATGTTATTGTTGTTTCCTCCTTGGTTATTGTTTTATTAGTTTCCATTATGAATTGTGAGTAGATTTCTTGTTGGGGGGTTTAGGGAGGAGGATCTTGGGATGATTGAATTGAGGAGTTTTGGTTTGGTTGCTTGCTTGTTGATTTATTTTGCTTAAGGTTGTTGTGTCATTGTTGTTTTAGTCCGGCCAACTAGACCGATCTTTACTCATTTCTATCAATATGGGGAAACTCGGGGTAGAAATTACCTTAACTTGAGACTTACCCTTCTTCGCTGCGAAAGCGGGTTTTTAGGTGAGTTGGGTGAAGAAACCGGAAGGTCGCATTCTCCCTCTACCAATGTTGTGATCGACCCGATTTCAAGATTCTTAGACCCCAATTTCCGATTCCCGACTTCCCCCTAACAGCTTTTCCCTATTTGATCATCTCTTGTTATTCACTGCGTTTTAGTATAGACTCGACCCTTAAAACCCCTCACTAGATCCCAAACACGTCGATTTTACTTAATTTCGTACCGTTCCCTGTGGACCGACCTCGACTTACCACGAATATACTACTTGTTTTTGTGTTATTACAAGTCTTACAAATATTGTTTGATCCCCCATCCTTCGCTAAACGACAAAACCTGATTGGGAGGCGATCAAAATGGCGTCGTTGCCGGTGAACGACGAGTAATTCAGTTTTAGTTATTGTGTTTGGTTATTTGCTTTAATTTTGTTTATTTTCCCCCTTTTCCCTAGTACCGATAGGTGCTAGAAGACTTACCATTTAATTGAGTTTATGCCCAGAAATACATCATCGCCCTTGTGGTTCGATCCGGAGCCGGAGAGGACATTTAGAGCTTTGCGATTTTAAGGTAATAACTCAACCACTATTATTCCACATCCTTCATTATCACCTCCAACCTTAATCCCATTCTACCATATACACCTTCTACACCAAATAATCTCATCCCAAATAATCCTTCCACCATCATCTACTTCATAAAATTCACCACCAACCCCACCATCACCAAGAACTCCACCACAACCCTTTCAAATTCTCCAAATATAAATCTACCACCACCACCACCAATCCAACCAATGGCGACCTTAGGTTCCCATTCTCAATTTACACATGAAGAAACACCTTCACCGTTTGATTTTGGGGAAATTCCCAAGAATTAAGAATTGAAAGCTTCTTTAACAAATGTGGTTCAACAAGATACCTTTCATGGTTTTTCCCAAGAAGATGTCCTAGAGCATATTGCATCATTCAAAGAGAAATTAGTTGGAGCCCGTCTTAATGGACTAACATCATGCCAATTGCACCGATTAATATTTCCTAAGACATTGAGAGATGGAGCTCGTAGATGGCTTCATAGCCATCCCGATAATACATTCACCACATGGGCTCATTTATCCAATGCCTTCACGGAGAAATACTATCCACCTTTAAAGACCAATCAATATCGTATGGAAATACAAACCTTCAAGCAAGGTGAATTTGAAAGCCTAAGTGAGGCTTGGAAGAGATTTAGAGACTTATTACGCAAGTGCCCTCACCATGGAATACCCGATTGGCTAACAACCCAAACGTTTTACAACACCCTTTCATCGAGAACCAAGGAAAACCTCAACTCGGCCGCAGAAGGAGATTTCTCTTCCCTTACCGATGAGACATCTAAAAGTCTTATTGAGAAGATGGCAAGGAGTGATTCTAGAGTGGGTAATCAAGGGATTCTAGAAAGAAAGTTGAAGTGAACTCATCTAAGAGTTCTAATGAATTAAAACTTGAAGCAAAAGTTGAAGAATTGACAAAGAGAATAGATGCCATGAATTCAAAGCCAACTCCTAGAGGTATGTACCAAATTCAAGGGAGTGTTCCAATAAGGCAACCATCACCCCCTAAGCAACAAATAACATGGGAAATCTTTTTTCCGGTAAAATGTAATTGTATTAATTAGCTTTGAGTCACAATTTAGTTACATAGCCAAGACACACCCATCTCTACTACTAGTAATTGATACCTAGTAGTCTAACCTAATTTCTATCAACACAAGTTTTAATCGAATGAATTTTAGCATCTACTCTCCTACACACCTCCCGTTTAACCTCCTGAATTAAGCTACTTGGGCTCCGGAGATTGTAGTTAATCCTACAATTATACCGTTCATGCCAAACAATATATCAGTCCCAACAAAGCTAAACACACTATCTGCTTCTGCACTGCTGATTGTGCCCTCCATTTTACGCACCAGTCAACAGTGTTTGCAGCAGGAATCGGAACGACAATCCACTGCTGTAACAACCTAAAGCAACGATTGCTGTAATCACATTCAAAAAATAAATGCTTACTCGTCTCCAAATGTGACTGACAGAAGAAGCATAAGTCATCCCTTATAACGCCAAATCTGCACAATCTTTCCCTCGTCAACAGTCTGTTCTGCATAAGTAACCAGGCTATAAAAGAATGCCTAGGTGTTGCCATTCTGCACCACACAATGGGCTGCCACTTAACCTTCGCTGCATGACCATTAAGCCATCTATACCCCTCCTTAACTGTATACTCTGAGCTCGTATTCCACTTTCCATTTCTGAACGGATCAAGAAACAGATTTTTAATAGAGCATATCCGCCTCCAACTACAACTTGTGGCTTGTGATGGTTCATACTCCAACCAGTTCTCTCCTTTCAGATAAATCGCATTTACCCATTTAATCCATAAGTGGTCTTTCTTCTCATGTATCCACCAGTTGAACTTGCAAATGTTTGCTTTATTCCATAAAGAAGCATTAAGTATACCCAACCCACCATTCCTATAATCTTTGCAGCAGTTCGCCCATGACATAAGCGGGATCTTTTGGTAAATATCTTCCCCAGATCAAAGATAGTTCCTACAAATACTTTCAATATGTTTGATCACCCCCGCTAGGAAGGAGGAAGACTCGAATCCAATAAGAGTGAAGCTGCGTTAGTACAACCTTGACTAGAGTAAGCCGTCCTGCATAACTAAGCTTCCTCGTGCCCCAGCCATGGATTTTCTTAGTCAACCTTTCAGCCAGTATAGCACAATCTATAGAGGACAATTTTTTTGTATGAAATAGGTACCCCAAGACACCTAAAAGGCAAAACCCCACAACTGAAACCAGAAAGAAGCAACACCATTTGTTTAACCTGCTCAGTCACTTCGTTTATCACCATTTCAGATTTCTGCAAGTTTACTTCTAATCCTGAAGCATAAGAGAACCATTCAAAGGTCTTTTTAATGCATCTCACAGATTCTACATTTTCATAACTAAATACCAATAGGTCATCCGCAAAATACAAGTGTGAAAGCTTAATTCTGTTGTAGAGCGAATGAAATTTAAACCCCCGCTTTAGTGTCATCACATCCATTAATCTTGTGAAGTATTCCATACACAAGGTAAAAAGGAGGGGCGAGCCATTTAAGGACATTGTATACGTAGGTGTGCTCACACACTCGATAATCCAACCCACCATCTTGTCAGGAAATTTCAGGGTCTGTAGCATTTGCCGAATAAAATCCCACTCAATAGAGTCATACGCCTTCTTTAGGTCAACTTTCTTAAGACAACGGGGCGTACATCCCTTCCTATTGTAAAGCCTAACAAGATGTTGACAAATAAGAATATTGTCCACTATATCCCGTCCTTTGATGAAGGCGCTCTGATTCTGACTTATCACATACGGCATCACCTCCATGAGTCTCGAGCTTATTATTTTCATAATGCATTTATATAATACGTTACAACAGGTAATCGGGCGAAAATCCACTACAGACTTAGGTCTTTCCTTCTTGGGAATGAGAGTAATGATAGTAGCATTAACCTGTTTAAGAAGTCTTCCAGTGGAAAAGAACTTCTTAACAGCCTCAATAACATCCTTTCCTACTATGTTAAAACCATCCTTGTAGAACCCACTAGAGTACCCATCAGGCCCAGGTGCCTTATTCTCAGGAATATCCCACAACATTCGCTTTATTTCCTCATCATGAACCGGTCATAGCATCTCCCTTCCATGTTCCTGCTGGACTAACTTTCCTCGAAACATGGGAAGTTCAATGTGATCATTGTGGCAATTATGGCCATGATTCTGGCTCTTGTAATCCTAATGAAGAAACTTATTTTGAAGAGCCAAATGAAGTCCAAGCTATACAAGTGTATGGGCAAAGACCTCAATTTGATCCCATTTCTAATACTTACAATGTCGACACAAGGTTTTATCCCAATTTTTCTTATGGGAACCAAAATGTTCAAAATCCGATGCCACGTGCCCAAGGGAGTCAACCAAGGTCTTTTAATCAAAGTCAACAAAGGCCCTTTAATCAAGGTTCTCCAAAGATGCCCCCATATTTGCCTCCTCATCAAGGAGCAACTTCAACCAATAAGGTAGTAACTTTCATGTTTCCCAACAATTACAACTGTAATCCCCTATAAATTCTAACGCAATACAGTGGCAGAAACACTGTAGATTTGGGATTAATACACACTGATGTTCAATATATTACAAAAAGAACGGTCAGTCAATAAAAAGGCCACTTTTTACAAAAGGGCTAAAAATAAAAATCCTTCAAATGGGTTAACAATCCATAAACAAACATAATTAAAGCAGAGTAGGATCCATGTCACTCGCTAGCGCACACCAAACCCCGGAACAAAGAATACCTGTCATGTTATAAACATAACAGCCACAATTCAGTGGGGAGTAACTCAGGCAGTTCTCCCAGCCATATTACATAATATATAGGCAATAGAAGCATAATATAAGAATATAGGTTAAACTCAAAACATTATATATATCAAAATAGATTCAAAACCAGAAAAACAATTCAGCAGCCTGACGGCATCAAAACGAATAATGGAATATTAAACCGATGATCAGTACAGCTTTTACTACTAGAGATATGTCAAAACAACACCGAAGTGTAGATTAGTGCCCAGACTGCCCACGAAGCGACCCCTAAGCCTCACTGGTTAAGGAACTCAGTGCCCACGAAGCGACTCCTAAGCCCTCTCACCAGACAACTCAAACTATAATAGGACTGCGGTCAGCGAGGTCCTAGCCTAAGTACATGCGCATGACTCCTGAGCATAAACGATACCCAGTTCGACAATCAATGTATCCCTGACGCAAATACATTGGCCATATAGCTGATGGTAACAACCAACATATCCTAGACTTATATACTGTAACTTCTCATTTCCAACATTATTCCACATTCAAACCATTATAAGTATTTTATCCGAAGATATCTTATATATTCTCAAAATAGTAACTTTCCAAAGATAGAAACTTTCTTCAAATAGTAACTTTCCAAAACATGTATTATTATAATTTGAAATCGTTTAACATATGAGTTATATAAAATATTTAATATTAGGCCTTGAGACATAAACATTATATTTATTAGATAAATGTATAATTAATGATTAAAAGTCACATAAATTAAAAATCATAATTATTTCTCAAAAGGTTGGAGTTTAAGTAATTAAAAGTAATAAATTACAAATTTATAGATTTTTCAGATTTGCACTGTCTTACTATAAAATTCATAATTAAATCATTAAAAATCAAAACAATATAAGATCAGTGAGGTTAAAAACTTTAAAAGCTTAACGACAACTTTTGTTTCTGGAGAAAATCGAAATTCCTAACTTAACAGGGATTTTATTTCGTAGTTTTATAAACTGTCAGAATCCGATACCCGATAGTATTTCTTTAATAAAACACGTTTAAAATTTTATTTTAAAACAAATCCAATTAGAAACATTAACTACACTCTTTAAAGTTAATGTAATTAAATTACCAATATTAAGTTCAAAGTTTATCATAGGTTTTAAATTAGGTTTTACAACAACTGACAGATTCGCAAACTAATCCGTCACAGTTTCATAAATGATTTTTTGTGACGAAACTACTCGGAAATAATTTACGAAATTTAAAAGCCGTATAATAGACTTAAAATAAACAGTAGTCTATTTTCAAACATTTTGAAAATAAGATCTGTAAACAGGAGTAAAAATCGTACAAAAGTAGTAACAGATTCGAAAACATGCTGTAACTTTACTAAAAACAATAAAACTTTCAATTTAATAATTCATAGTATTAAAAATAAGGAAAATTAAGAAATTAATTCTTATTTATACGTTTTAGTCTCGGCCTTATAATAATTTTTGAAGCTTCGAAACATATTATCATAGTATAGTTCAAACACGTTTACTAGTATAAGAATTCGATTTAAAACGATACTACAAGCAACTACAACATATATATCAAGCAATACCGAGTCATGCCATCATGTGTTACCTTCATCGAGATTCGAATTAAAAAAATAACCGTCTTCCTCGGATCTAGCACGATAGCCTACGAAAAATTAAAACATATGGTATTAGAACCACATAAGAAGGGATTAGAAAGAGGGAAACGAGATGGAGAATAAGAGTAATTAATTAAATTACCCTCTGATTAGAATGAACGAAGGAGAAGAAATACGTAACAGACTGAGCAGCAATAACATAATTAAACGGAATTGAAGGAGGATGAGTTTTATGTACAATGAAGAAAGAGTAATTGAAGAGTTTGGGGATTATAAAAAGAATGGAGTAAATAAGGTAACAACAACCACTAGAGAAGTAGAGATAGGAAGCAGTTGAGTAGAATTAGGATAAATAAAAACGCTTAAATTAATAAAATATTTAGTGACTCATCTAGTTAGTGACGAGGTAACGGACTCGATTTGGGTCGGGAAATAATTTACGGTGTGATCAAAATCATTAGTAAAAATAAATAACTGGCTTACAAATAAATTGGGTTAAAATCGCATAAGAAAGGAATTAAACTCAAACTTTGAGATGGGCTAAAATATTATTTTGTCATAAAATTAAATGTTTGGGTCAAGTTCGGTGTTGATAAAAATAATTAGTTGACTCGAGAAATCAAATGGGTCAATCTCGAATTTGAATAATTGTTTGTAAGGAAATTGAGTTTCTTGACGAATAAATTATTTTCAACGAAAATGAATTAAATTGATTTATCAAAAGCAAACTGATGATTTTTCAATGAAAGTTTAATAAAATGGTTTCCTAAGAAAATAATAAAATGTCTTAACGAGTTTCGAGTTGAAAATAGAAATTCGAGGAAAAATAAAGATTTTAGGAATTTAAGAAGAAGTCAACGTAAGTCCAATAAGAACTAAAATTAAGGATTACGAGTATGATCGTAAACAAAATAAAAATACGAATACGAATTTAATTTATAAAAATTAGGGGTGTTACAACCTTCCCCACTAAAAAAAGTTTCGTCCTTGAAACTTGCAGGAACACGAAATCAGAGTTATTTTATTTTAAAAAAATTAGAATGCTTAACTCACATCAAAATCTCGTTTTTTTTTTTAAAAAAAATTTAAAACTTTAAACATGATATGAAATCAATGCAAAAATTCTCATGATTAATGGGGTTATGCCACCCGAAGTGTAAAATATTTCAAAATACTAAAAACGTAAGGTAAAGTTATTTGATAAAATAACGGCGTTAATTATATTTAAAAATGAATTCGAGGGGAAAGAGGGTACCCAAAACATTTTCAAAACGACGCTAAATCAATTTGATTAAAAAACTCTTCAACATTTTGATTTAAGACAAAACAAAATCAAATTTTGAGAAATCGAGTTTAATGTTGGGAAATCTCAAACTAGTAATCAGATGTTTCCAATAACGGATCCAAAAGTCCACAACAAAACTAAAATAAAAGCCTGAATTTATGAAATTATTTTGAAAAGTTAAATTTCTTCAGACAATCCAATTGTTGCAACAACATAAGTATTTGTATGTTATGAAAATATTCATAAAATTCCGATGATTTAAAAAAAAGATTTGAAATACTTATGAATTAATTTCAAACAGGTTTTTAAGATATTTTAAAAATAACTAAATATAACTTCAACCAAAAATGACAAAGCAAAACAAGGTTTTTAAAGCTTAAAATTTTAACTTAAAAATGATAACTCAAAAGTTTAAATTAGTCAAATATTTTTCAAAACGGGAAGTTTGATTAAAAGTTTAAGGATTTAATCGAAACAACAAAATCTCAAACTCGATAAAGAGGTAGATCAGAAGGGATACCAATAGCGATTGGAGGAGTAGAATTCGAAAGAAACGGAAGAAGAACGAAAACGAGAGTCAATCAGAGCTCTCAAGGATTACAGAGGAGTTTAAGGTTCTCAAGATTCCCTAGTACGACTCCCACAAACTCAGGTTCCTAATTCCACAAAATAATACTAAGGCCATTAATATCAGGAAAATGAGTTGTCCTACACAATCTACAACCTCCAAAATTATCACTTGCTATAACTTCCAAGCTAAGACTATCAACAACTACAACCTCCAATACAAGGCTTCACTTGCTCATACAATCAATTAATCAATAGGGTAAGAATCAACCAAATGACTCAGAATCAAATCATGCTACCGAAATTCTGCAAACTGCCACAACACTATTAAACTAATTAACCAACATGGCTCTAAAACTGTTTAAAGCTCACCAGGTTGTACTCGAAGTATATCCAAATTTATCGAGTAAGGAACAATAAACAAGATCCACCAATTTTAACAAAGCTCGAGCACTAAGTCTTCAAAATGATCCCACGATTATGCTCGTAACCTTACAAGGGAACAGAGGTTAGTATAATATATCAAACCTTAAGCACACTCAACTTTACATGTAATGTCAGTCACTCATATTTCCAACACATCATTCGAGTAAGGTTCCTTAGAAGTCCATCAAATTTCAAATCGCAACAACGCCACTACATTACATTCAATAATTCCACAAAGCCATAATCATGCTTGTCTAAGGGTTCTGAACTGTAAATTCCATTAGGTGGTTGGTATTAAAATATTTCTCAAAACAGTAATGTAAATCCGAATTGTGATCATGGCCTTTCTCTTACTTAAGAATAAGGACAATCCATTCAAATAATGTTGGGTCACTCAACTCCAAACTTCATAGGTTACGACCTTATCAGACTCGATGATCTCATCCATAAGATCCAAGTTTAATCTATGTTAACCAAAATTACTAAAACCTTAACAAAAACCTGAAATGGTACCACAACACTCAGGCTAGAACTCTAAACGATGATCTATGATCCCAAAAGTCCACAACTAGTCCATTAAGTCAGCATTAAGTGGGAATCTCAAAGTAATATTACCAGATACACTTAGTTCGGTTCTAAGTTATGTACTAGATATCCATCAAAATAAAATATAATCTTACTATCCAAAAGCTTATTCTCTCTAAGTACTTTATATAATCAAGTGAATTATAATAGAAGATCAACACCTAAGGTAAAATCTTAATTCCATCAATCAATTTATACTATTGAAATCAATCCTCAAAAAGTTCTTACTTGCTTAGAAAATAGGATACAGCTCAAAATCCTCAAACCAAAGGTAATGGGGTTCACTAAACCTCAAACATCTTTAACTTTTTGTGGGGTTCACTAAGACAGGAGTCTAACCAAAGAATCTCAATGTAACACCCCGACCCAATCCTAGGACCGGAAATGTTAACCGCGGTAGCTCGCCAGGCTTTGTACTAGTCCCACAGACCAACACGAGTTCATTCCAGCGCATTTTGTCCTCACTCATGTGCATCCTGGAAACCTTCCCAGGAGGTCACCCATCCTAAGATTGCTCTCAGCCAAGCACGCTTAACTGCGGAGTTCTTTTGCATGGATGACCAGAAACGAAAGTGCACTTTGATGATATGAGTAGTACTTCAAATCCCTTTAAGCAAGGCTCATAAATAGGACATCTTCAATCAATGTGGGGTGTTTCAATCACTCCCACTTGAAGAACGCAACGTCCTCGTTGCGCCTGGCAGTATAACCGCTGACCCAGAATCCACCCCCGCTAGGTGCCAAATGCACGGTCGCAGGGTTGCTCTGATACCATTTGTAACACCCCAACCCAATCCTAGGACCGGAAATGTTAACCGCGGTAGCTCGCCAGGCTTTGTACTAGTCCCACAGACCAACACGAGTCCTTTCCAGCGCATTTTGTCCTCACTCATGTGCATCCTGGAAACCTTCCCAGGAGGTCACTCATCCTAAGATTGCTCTCAGCCAAGCACGCTTAACTGCGGAGTTCTTTTGCATGGATGACCAGAAACGAAAGTGCACTTTGATGATATGAGTATTACTTCAAATCCCTTTAAGCAAGGCTCATAAATAGGACATCTTCAATCAATGTGGGATGTTTCACTCAAGAGGATGGAGGGCAAAATGGGAGAATAAAACAAGGATTCACCACGAGACTGAAAATGACCATTTATAAGACAAGGATTGGAAGAAGGAGAAGAAGAAGAGAAAAGCTGATAGGGAGAGCAGTGGCAGCACACAGACATTAGGAATAATAACACGTGACAGCAGAGAGCCGAACAACATCAGGTCGTAATAATACAGCAACACAACAACATCCGTAAGGAGAAGAAGAAGAAGAAGAAGAAGAAGAAACTGGAAGCATAGAACAAGGATCCTAGGCTATTAAGGTCTTAGAACAGAGAAGAGTCTTCGTGTCTCCAGATTTCACAGGGGAATTCGTTGGATCTCTTCATCTCTTGTAGAGAAACGAGCTCACTAGTCTTCTTGGGTCGCTCCATCTGGATCCAATCTGAAATGAAGTCGCATCTGGGTCCAAAGTGAAATCACATCGGAGTCTATTGCACCATCATGGAGCTGAAATCTACTCTTGATCATCTGGCCTGCAGCTTGAGCAAACTGAATCTGGGCTGAAAAGTCATCATTGCATCTTCCTTGTAGCACCAAGTCGTCCACTCGAGTCATCAGGTCTTAGAAGTGCTAAGTAGGTCTTGTCCCAATTTGGAGCAGCATCACATCAACATCTTGTCCACTCATCTTCTTCTTGGCCATATAAAACAAACATTCAATGCTAATCATTGAGTTACAAGAACACGTAAACCTAACAATTAAGTCCTTAATTTGATTTCTACCCTTCTCTCACTAATATTTTATTAATGTTGAAATCGTTTACAGGTACTTTTCCTAAAATCAGGGGTAAGCGTCGGGAGCAACGATGCTCTGATACCAACTGTAATCCCCTAAATTCTAGCGCAATACAGTGGCAGAAACACTGTAGATTTGGGATTAATACACACTGATGTTCAATATATTACAAAAAGAACGATCAGTCAATACAAAGGCCACTTTTTACAAAAGGGCTAAAAATAAAAATCCTTCAAATGGGTTAACAATCCATAAACAAACATAATTAAAGCAGAGTAGGATCCATGTCACTCGCTAGCGCACACCAAACCCCGGAACAAAGAATACCTGTCATGTTATAAACATAATAGCCACAATTCAGTGGGGAGTAACTCAGGCAGTTCTCCCAGCCATATTACATAATATATAGGCAATAGAAGCATAATATAAGAATATAGGTTAAACTCAAAACATTATATATATCAAAATAGATTCAAAACCAGAAAAACAATTCAGCAGCCTGACGGCATCAAAACGAATAATGGAATATAAAACTGATGATCAGTACAGCTTTTACTACTAGAGATATGTCAAAACAACACCAAAGTGTAACTTAGTACCCACGAAGCGACCCCTAAGCCTCACTAGTTAAGGAACTCAGTGCCCACGAAGCGACTCCTAAGCCCTCTCACCAGACAACTCAAACTATAATAGGACTGCGTTCAGCGAGGTTCTAGCCTAAGTACATGCGCATGACTCCTGAGCATAAACGATACCCAGTTCGACAATCAATGTATCCCTGACGCAAATACACTGACCATATAGCTGATGGTAACAACCAACATATCCTAGACTTATATACTGTAACTTCTCATTTCCAACATTATTCCACGTTCAAACCATTATAAGTATTTTATCCGAAGATATCTTAAATATACTCAAAATAGTAACTTTCCAAAGATAGAAACTTTCTTCAAATAGTAACTGATTGGGGTCGGCCGCCTGTCAAGTAACCGCCTGCTGGGCAGGCCCTGGGATGATTCCTGTCAAAGCTCAAAGGACCAGTCTCTGGCAAGAAGCTCAAGCAATAGCATAAAAGCGCTAAGGATGGCAGTCGGCCGTTGGGACCATAACCCATCCCAGCCTGCTGGAACCTAGCAGCCACTGCCCAAAGTCCGCCTGCCCTGGGGAAGTCCCTGGTCGACAGGGCCAGGACCCCCAGGGGCCCTCCCGTCATTCCGCCTAAGGTAATTAGGAATGGAAGGATGAGAAGCCGCCACTTGTCACTTCCTTATCCAACCATTCCTCTCCCACTTCTCTCTCTTGTGGGAAGGTATAAATACTGAACCCTTTCCCACAAGAGGGGGGTTGGATTTTCTCTCTCTAGAACTCTCACTCTAAAAATTGCCGCCTAGTCCCTCACGAACTGGGTCTTCTCAAGGCATTCACGGACTGACTTAGGCATCGGAGAGGGTTCCCTCGGACAACCTCCGAGGCCCTGTGCGTTCATTGTGCAGGGAGCCGGCCAACTCCGCCGGGAAGGTCCGACCAAGGGAGTGAGACAAAGGAGAGGTCCTAAGGAAGTCAGACGATCGATTGTTCACTAGCAATTCAATTACAGAGCCCGAATCCAAGGCCGGGTGAATTGTTTCTGTGACCGGAACAATTTGGCGCCGGCTGTGGGGAACTTACGGTTGTGCTCACGAGTTACCCACTAAAATCAACCACTCATAATCACAAAACCAAAACAATCATGCCAGAAATCATTGATGCCAGTGCAGGGACGGGTCCGACGGTCCCACCGGTGACTCCCCTGTATGGTATGCCGCAGTCGGAGAGGATTCCTCCCGCCACGATCCTAGGGGTAGGAGGAACCAGTCTCCTTGGCGGACCAAGCACTGCTGTGGCACCTGAGTTGGGGGCACACCCAGGGCATGCTCTGAATCTAACCCCAGCTCAGATGGCGCAGACGGCCGCCTTCTTCTCTGCAATGCTGAACCAGGAGTTCACTCCTGAGGACTTGGTAGGCAGGGTCGCATCGGCCCCCAGGCAACCATCCTCAATCAGCAGGGATGGAGCTGGGGGCACGAGGCGGACCGCCGCCAGAAATGCTCAGAGGAAAGCAAGAAGGACGGCACAGGCGTATGCACATGTACAAAGGCGCATTACCACCGGCAACCCCGAGCCACCTGTCCAGCAGGCGTTCTCCATTCACACAACCGAATCAGCGTCTGGAGAGCAGGGAGGCTTATCTCGAGGGTTACAGGAGCGGATGAGGCCCAGGGAGCCCATGTCAAAGCGCTTGGGAGAAAAGCCAGGCAGAGTTTTCTCCAGGCTAACACCGGCGGCCAGAGAGCAGTCAGCTCCTGGTTTATCCCAAAGCCTGCAGTCAAGGCTCAACCGGGGGCAACCGCTCGAGTCTAAGTACCACCAGGGCGAGAGCTTCTGTCACTCTCAGAGGAAAAGACTCAGGCAAGTCTCCCCAGAGACAGAAGACGAAGCAGCAAGCAGGCCGCCTCCAAGGCACCGCTCCCCCAGTATGAGGAAACCGACCCATAAACAATGGGATACTCACGGTAACCAATCTGGGGAAAGCAGGTCACGATTGGTAGGCAGGCCCACAAAAACCCCACTTCATCCTGAGGTACAAGAATACCCCATTCCAAAAATTAAAATGCCCACCATTAAGTTTGATGGGACAACAGACCCAGAAGATCACCTGGCGGCATTTGAGAGCCATATGGGCATGTACGACGTAGATGATGCCATCTGGTGCAAAGTTTTCCCAACCACCCTGGTAGGGCTCGCACAAGGATGGTTCAGAGACCTCCGCCAGGGGTCAATCAAGTTCTTCATAGAGTTGGCCGAGATCTTCCTCGAACAATACGCTGGGAATAAAAGAAGACGCCTCACTCGTTTTGATCTCATGACCATAAAGCAAAAAAAGGGTGAAAGTGTAAGGGAATATCTGAGAAGGTTTGATCTCTCCTACCAGCAGGTCAGGGAGATCGATGATTCCACCGCTGCCTACGCCCTGACAATCTCCTTGCTTCCAGGGGAAATGAAAAACCAGATGATCAGGGCCCAGCCAGAAACCTTGGCCATGGCCAGGAAAATTGCTGAAGGGTTTATTCTGCAGGAAGAATTCCACGGCCTGACGGATACCCCTGCAGGCCAAACAAGGCCGCAAGGGGGCCCGCAGGGTGGACGTGCCAGAAATGAGCCAGGCAAGCAGAGAGAAGAGGGAGATACTCCCAAGAAGGAGCGCACTGTCTACCAGCCCAGGTTTGACAGTTACACTGCCCTCAACAAATCCAGGGCGGAGATCTTCGAACTGGAAAAAGAAATCGCTAAGTGGAATCGCCCGAACAAACCTCGCAGTCCGAAAGGAGACCCCAAGAAATTCTGCACTTTCCACGACTGCATAGGCCACACCACTGAGGAATGTCGTCACCTGAAAGACGAAATCGAGAAGTTAATCAGGAACGGATGGTTGGCCAGCTACGCAGCCAAGAATAAGTCTCAGAAGGAAGTATCCGAGAAACCCGAAGGGTCAGTGCAGAACCGCATGGTATCCACGTAATTTCAGGGGGCACTGAGGGCCAGCTCAGTCGAAGAGGCCAAAAAAGGCAAATGCGTGAACTAAGGAACCAGATCTGTTATGCTGAGAAAGCAGGAAGTCCAAGAGGAGTGACATTAAGCATCACCCCTGAAGATGCAGGGCGCGTAGTATATCCGCACAGTGATCCTTTGGTGCTGTCCCTGGAGATCAGCAACCACATTGTACGGAGGTGCATGGTAGACACTGGCGCATACACAAATCTGCTGTACAAGGACGCCTTCGAGAAAATGGGCCTGGAAAAAAGGCACCTTCAACCTGCCTCCGGATCGTTGTACGGGTTCAGTGGAGCAGGTGTGCTGCCCATGGGAGTCATAGACCTACCCGTGACCTTTGGGGAAGGCGCTACTGCCAGAAACGTCAGGGCAACCTTTGTTGTTGTGGATGCAAGATCCGCCTACAACGCCTTAATTGGCAGAGCCACCCTGGACGAAATCGAGGCGGCTATCTCCATCAGGGCCCTCACCATAGCATATGTCCCCGATTTCGGACTAGAAGGAAAAGTGCGTGGGGACCAAGAGTCAGCCAGACAATGCTACTCCGTGGCCCTGCAAGAACACGAAAAAGAAAGAAAAGGAAAAAGAAAGGCTGACAGTTCCCCCAGCAGGGAGGGCGAAATCCCAGCCAAGCACCCGGCGTCCGACCACCTGGAGCCAGGGGGCGAAAGCATGCTGGTAGACTTAGAGCCAGGAAGGCAGGTCCTAATAGGAGCTGACCTGGAGGAGTCCTACCAGGCCGAACTGGTCAAACTGCTAAAAGAAAAGAAAGACGTATTCGCCTACTCGGCAGACGAGATGCCCGGCGTTGATCCATCATGCATCGTTCACAGGCTGAACGTAAGCATGAACGCTCGCCCTGTAAAACAGAAAAAGCGAAACATGTCCGCAGAAAAAGACGCGGCAATCAAGGAAGAAATTGACAAACTCTTGAAAGCAGATTTTATTGAAGTCTGTGACTACCCAGAATGGCTGGCAAATGTAGTCATGGTCAAAAAATCGTCGGGCGCATGGAGAATGTGCGTGGACTTTACAAACCTCAACAAGGCCTGCCCGAAAGACTGCTATCCGCTCCCCAGAATCGACCAACTGGTAGACGCCACCAGTGGCTATACCATGCTGAGCTTCCTAGACGCCTTTTCAGGGTATCATCAAGTATACTTGTGGCAGCCGGACAGGGTGAAGTGTGCGTTCATCACCAGTTCAGGCACCTACATGTACAAGATGATGCCATTCGGGCTTAAAAATGCAGGGGCTACATACCAACGGTTAGTTGATAAAGTGTTTGAAAAACAAAAAGGCAGAAACATTGAGGCTTACGTCGATGACGCCATCGTAAAAAGCAAAGAAGACAGAGAGCACCTGATAGACCTGCAGGAGACCTTCTGCTCCCTGCGCGCCTACAAAATGAAACTCAATCCGAAAAAGTGTACGTTTGGGGTCCGCTCCGGTAAATTCCTGGGATTCTTGGTCAGCTCTCGGGGGATAGATGCCAACCCTGAGAAAATTCAGGCAGTTCTAGACCTTCCCGAGCCCAAGACCATTAGAGACATCGAACGCCTGACGGGCCGCATGGCCGTCTTAGCGCGATTTGTCGCCCGGTCAGCAGACAAGGCTACTCCTTTCTTCAAGATAGTGAAAGGAAACAAACAGTTCAAGTGGGAAAACGAGCAGAAAGAGGCCTTCGAGCAATTGAAGGACCATCTTAAGAAGCTCCCCACCCTGGCCAGGCCAGTAGCAGGAGAAAAGCTTTTCCTCTACATTGCAGTGACCAATATAACTGTCAGCGCGGTCATCTTACGGGAAGAGGCAGGTACCCAGCAACCTATATACTTCGTAAGTCATGCGCTGGGGGCAGCCGAGAAAAACTACCCGATGGTTGAAAAAGCCGCCTAAGCAGTCATAATTGCTGCCAGAAAACTCAGACCTTACTTTGACGCGCATCCGGTCGTGGTCCTCACCGATCAACCGCTGGAGAAAGTGTTGGAAAAATTTGAAAAATCAGGGAGACTACTGAAATGGGCGATCGAGCTGAGTGGGCTAGGGATATCTTACCAGCCAAGAACAGCCATCAAAGCCCAAGCCTTAGCAGATTTTCTGGCTGAGTGCTCCCATTCAGGGGAAGAAGAGACCCCTGCCGAGGAGTGGGTCGTGCATACTGATGGATCCTCGACAGCCAATGGCGCAGGCGCAGGCATCTACTGACCAGTCCAGGGGGGGCTGACTTTGAGCATGCGCTCAGGTTTGTCTTCCCAGCATCTAATAACGAAGCAGAGTACGAAGCAGTACTCGCAGGCGTCAGACTAGCCAAAGCCGCAGGGGCAGAACGGATTGTCCTGGCGACAGACTCCCAGCTCATCGCCAACCAAATCAATGGTGAATACGAAGCAAGGGACCAAGCAATGGCCACATACCTGGAAATGGTGAAAGGAGAGTTGTCAGGCCTGAAATCATACGAGATCAAACAGATCCCCCGCTCCCAGAACAATCGAGCAGATGCCCTGTCGAAACTGGCAAGTTCCAGTCTACAGGACATACGGAGGTCAGTATGGGTCGACGTCTTGCATGAGAAATCCACAAGCCCCTGTCAGGCAATTAGCACCGTGGAAGAAGGTCCGGAAAGTTGGATGACTCCCTTCATCCAATTCAAAAGACATGGTGTCCTGCCATCAGACGCAACACAAAAAAGGAAAATACAGGCTAGAGCAGCCTGGTTCATACTCATTGAGGGGGAACTTTATAAGAAATCTTTTACTTATCCCCTGCTCAAATGCCTACGGGCAGATCAAGCTGCTGAAGTGTTGGAAGATATCCACTCAGGGATTTGTGGGCATCACATCGGAGGGAGATCCCTAGCCCACAAAGCCCTAAGGGCAGGCTACTACTGGCCCACCATGCTGGCGGACGCCAAGAGCCTGACCCAGAAATGCAGAAAATGCCAACTCTTCGCCCCGACAATCCATGCCCCGGCCCAGGAGCTCAGGCCAATCCTATCCCCCATCCCCTTCGCTCAATGGGGAATGGACATACTAGGACCCTTCACGGTGGCCACAGGGGGCAGGAAATTCTTGATTGTCGCCATAGACTACTTCACCAAATGGGTGGAAGCCGAAGCAGTGCCCAACATTACTGAGCCGGCGGTCAGAAAAGTGGTCTGGCGAAATATTATCACCAGGTTCGGTCTGCCCAAAATGTTGGTATTTGACCATGGCAGACAATTTGATAATGATCCTCTAAGAATCTGGCTGGAAAGCCACAACATCGCAGTCGCTTATTCAGCCGTCTGTCACCCTCAAACCAACGGACAGGCAGAAGCGGCCAACAAACAAATCTTGAACGGCCTGAAGAAAATGGTGGATGACTGCAAGGGTAGGTGGGCTGACGAACTTCCCAGTATACTCTGGTCAATCCGGACTACCAGAAAAGAGTCTACAGGCCAGACCCCGTTTGGTCTGGTATATGGAGCAGAGGCATTATTACCAATTGAGGCAAGGATCCCTTCTCTACGCTCCCTGCAGTACGACCGGGCTGAAAACGAAGCTGCAATGGTCGAAGCCTTAGACCTAGTAAATGAGTTAAGGGAAGAAGCCAGTGCCAACATCGTTGCCTACCAGCAACGAATGAGGAAAACCTTCAACACCAAAGTCCGTCAAAGGAACTTCCAAATGGGTGAGCTGGTTCTGAGAAAAACACAGGCGGTTGGAAAATCAAGAGAACATGGAAAGTTAAGTGCCAACTGGGAGGGTCCATACCAAGTGACTCAAGTCCTGGGACCAGGCACATAAAAAATCGCCAACCTTGAAGGGCAGGAGCTGCATGCCCACTGGAATTGGGACACCTTGAAGAAATATTACGTCTGAACAAAATTCGAAGATAGTTTTTTTTTTTTGCTAAAAACAAAAGGCGGAGGACGGTCAAAGAATGTCGACGGCTCCGACCACCCAAAATGTCGCAAAATTTATAAAGAAATGAGAAAGATTCAGATTTATACTCGTTGCCTGTTCACACTCGCGTTCTTCACACACAAACGAGCAGGGGGCAATAGGGGGAGGCCCCCCTGTTGCCAAAATCGGGAAAAATGACCCCCCCAGCAAAAATCCGAGCCACACTGCTTACCTCTGGGTAGGCAGGGGGCAGGCCCCCTGGACTTTGAACAAAAAGCCAGGGACAGGCCAAACTGACAAGGACTGGGGGCAGGCCCCCCAACCTTGTATAAAAAACGCGAAGGCCACCCTGCTTACCTCTGGGCAGGCAGGGGGCAGGCCCCCTGGACTTTGAACAAAAAGCCAGGGACAGGCCAGACTGACAAGGACTGGGGGCAGGTCCCCCAACCTTGTATAAAAAACGCAAAGGCCACCCTGCTTACCTCTGGGCAGGCCCCCTGGACTTTGAACAAAAAGCCAGGGACAGGCCAAACTGACAAGGACTGGGGGCAGGCCCCCCAACCTTGTATAAAAAACGCAAAGGCGACCCTGCTTACCTCTGGGCAGGCAGGGGGCAGGCCCCCTGGACTTTGAACAAAAAGCCAGGGACAGGCCAGACTGACAAGGACTGGGGGCAGGTCCCCCAACCTTGTATAAAAAACGCAAAGGCCACCCTGCTTTTCTCTGGGCAGGCAGGGGGCAGACCCCCTGGACTTTGAACAAAAAGCCAGGGACAGGCCAGACTGGCAAGGACTGGGGGGCAGGCCCCCCAACCTTGTATAAAAAACGCAAAAGCCACCCTGCTTGCCTCTGGACAGGCAAAGGGCAGGCCCCCCGGACTTTGAACAAAGCCAGGGGCATGCTGTGACAGGCGCGATTAACAACAAGGAAAGAATCCCCGAATTTTAAAACAACTTGCCATAAAAGGCAAAGAGAAATATTCCACAAACCGGACCCATGAAGGGTAGAAGGTCTTTACAAAGTTAAGAAGGAAAAACAAAGTGGCAAATATTACAAACAAACTGGCCATAGCACTGGCTCGGCACGGAAGGGTAAAAGCTTTTATAAGAAAAAAGGGCGTCACGTAGCATCCTGGTGAGCGTCGGCATCTGCCTCAAGCTGCCTGGTCGCCCGAGCTTCATTCTTAGTGGTATAAAGACTCCGGAAAGAGTCCTCATCAAAGGTAGGGAACATCTCCCCTATCATCTCCATCACCAACTCCAGAGAGGAGTTGGCACCGCTCGCGAAGCTGGCATCCACTGCAGCCTCAGCCTTCTCAGCCAGGGTCTCTTTCTCTTTCGCCCATTCCCCTTTAGCCTGCTCAAAAGACGACTTGGCCTTTGACAGCTGCTCCTCCAAGTCAGTTACTCTCCCCTTCAAGTGCCCCATCTCGGCCAAAGATAGATTGGCTCGGTCCAACAACTGCCGGCTCTCCTTCAGATCAGCCTCCAGCTTGGCAACCTCCTTCACAACCATCTCCCCTTGCAGCCTCCACTGACCAGCCTGCTTCTTGGCCTCCTCTAACTCGCCCTCTTGCCTTGTCATCTTATCCTTCAAGGAGCTTATCAAGGAGACATCCCTCTCAACCATATCCAGGCGTTCGGGAGGAGGAGCCCCGGGGGTAATTGTCAGCTCCTCATCGCTCAGGCGGCTGAGAGCCGCCAGTTCGGCAGACGCCAGCATAACCTTAGAGGTACGCTGGATATACTGCAGCACTTGATGAGAAGTTGAGGTCACCATTTTTGTAAGGCGGTCGGCCAAGACAGCTCCGGAGTCAGAAAGCAAGCCTGACACATCCACACTATCACCAGCCGTGTAGTGGAACTCTGCGTTTTCCTCTAGGAAGGGGGTACTTGGAGGATCACGTGCAGGGCGCTTCGCCTCAGGAGTGGTAACATCCGCCTCCAGGTCCACCACGTCAGCACTGGGAGCCTCCCTGTCCCTTTTCCTCCTCAGCTCCAAAGAAGCACTCTCCCCTGTCCCCTCGGAATTCCCAGGCTGCGTTCCCTGCGAAGCCCGAGGTCCAGCCGGAGAGGCACCCTGCTTCTGACTGGGGGAAGGTGTGGCTTCAGAAGTAACCTCCGCCTCCCCCTCATAGGTGCTAGGGGTGGGAGTCGCCTGCCTCGACGAAGGCAGCCGGGGTGGGAGAGGTAATCTTCGACCAGCGGCGAAGTCTTTGACAAGCTTCATAAGGGCTTTGCTGCCCTTCCTAAAGTTCGCAGGGAGGGGAGGACGCTTTGAAAGAACAACCAATTCCTCGCTCAGGCCCAACCTCCTGACCTGCTTCTTTGTCCAGCGCCAAGTATAGGAATCTGCAGAAAGGGAAAGGCGGTCATCTAAAAAGCAGGGAGAAATAAAGTCTCTGGAAAATCGTGACAACAAAAAATCCCTAGAACTACCTTCAAGGCCAGGAATCAGGCCCATGGGAAGCAAATACTCGTCTGTTGTAATGAGCTCCGCGTGGGGGAGCCAGAAGGCAGGGCCAAAGTTCCCATGTTTATCCACCACAATCTCAAACTTTTTTATCAAAATCTCCTCCTTCGCGCTCAGCCTGACCTCCAGGGCCTTCCCCCCAACACTTGGGTGGTACTCCTCGCGCGTCTCCATGCGGGTGTGGACATGGTTCCTAAAATGTCTAGGAATTTTCCACCCTGACGCGCTATGAATGTATATAAAGTTATTCTTCCAGTCCTTTAGGCTGCTCAGAGCCGGCCAGACCAAGGCATACTTTTTCTGCCTCTGCAGAGACCAATAACCCGGGGAGCCATCCCCCCCAGACGAAGACACCATTTGAAGACCGACCATAAAGCGAAGGGCGTCAATATAAGGCCCCTCGCCATGGAAAAGGCAGGTCCAGGTGTAAGCAACTAAAGATCTAATGGCAGTTGCAGTCAGCTGGGCGATAGCAACGTTCATCCTCCTGAAGGTTTCCTCAAGGAAGGGGTGCAGTGGGAATCGCAGGCCAAATTCCAAGGCCTTGTGATAGACGGCCACACACCCTTCTGGGGGACAACACACTGTGTCCCTTTCCCCAGGGATTACAACCGTGTACCCTTCCCCGAAATTGTAAAATTGTTCAATGGCCTTAGCAGCGTTACTCTCCAGAATCAGGTCCCTGTTCTTGGCCTCAGGGTAGGTCTTTAGGGGGACCACATACTTTTTCTTGTCCAAGAAATAGGTCCTCCCCCTCTCCCTGCGGATGAGGGGGCCGGCGACCCTGGAAGGATCCACCTCCAGGGCCTCGTCATCGGAGTCGACCACATCAAAGGGAGCTGGTTCGGGTGACTCAGCACCCTCCCCCCTGTGATGTTCGTCCTCCTCCCTAGGACCGACCCCAGAGGAAGAAGCTATGTCACGCCGACCACCATCGCCGCCCCCAGTTCCCCCGAGCAAAGAACTAAAAGAAAGGGGACGGACTCGCGACATATTGGCTATGGAAGGGAAAAAAAAGAGGAGAGATTTAAAGAAGTTCTAACCTAAAGACGCCGATAAAGTCGCCGGAGACAGTGATAAAAAGTATTCCTTGCTCCTCGAAGAAATGCTCGGCAAACGAAGAAGATTCAGGAAGCATAAGGAGTTTGAGATATCAGGAAAGGTAAAAGAAGAAAATGAAGGGGGAGAAGGGTTTATATAAAGCCCAAGAAGTCCAAAAGGCGGTCCCCTGACAAAACCCTCAATAGTCATCCACGTGTCGCACACTGGACACTGACTGTTCACCCTTTCCAAGAAGGGCCTCGAGGGACTAAAAATGGCAGAGAGAAAGGTCAACCGACGACGTCATTCTAGCATTCAAAAAAAAAAAAAAAAAAAAAAACTGATTAACTCTCTTTTCATTAGCCAAGAAGGGGAAAGTTACATCTTGAGACAGATACGAAAAGAAAAATACATAAGGCCCAAAAATTCCGGCCTGACAGAAACCAAACACCCTGCTACGCAGGCCTAGTCGTCGTCCAAATCTGGGGAATAATCCCCAGGACTGCCTGGACTCCCGAGATCCGAGCCCCAATCCCAGTCTGGGGAATCCTGGAAAGGATCATCAGGAGCTCCGTCTTCATCCTTGTCGCTCAGGCAACCAAGACCCTCACTGTCATCGGAGTCATGGCTGCTGTCCTCCCAGTCCCTGCCAAAGGGAACGGCCCGGGATTCGTCGCAGGTGCGACAGCCTGTCTTCTTCACAGGCGAAGAGGGACCTGACGCCAAGGAGGAATCAGTGTCAGAGAGGTTGGAGTAAAATTGTTCGGGGTGCAGCCACGGAAAGCACTCGTGGCATCCCCTGTCGAAACAGCCCCCTCCCTGGGGGCAACGCCTGAACCTAGGCGCAGCAAGAGGTGAGGACCTCTTGAGGCGCTTGCCCATCCTAGCAGAAGCCTTCTTACCCGTCCGGCGGGAATAAAGTCGTGAACGGCGACTACGGCGGACAGCTCGATAAGCGGCACGAGCATATTGGAGCCTCCAAAACCCTCTAAAAATGAAAGTAACATATCTAACTCCACGGCGAGTCACAAACTTTTTGATCCAAACCATGATTAAGACGAAGAAAGTGGAAGGATTGAAGATAGGCTAAGCAAAAAAGTGGAGGAAGCTGGGGTTTTATACAAGAGAAAACACGGCATTAATGACACTCCAACCACCCTGGAAGGAGAGCCACCAATCGGGAACTCTTCACGGTTCCCAAAAATCCACCTAGAGGAGAAGTGCAATCATTGCAAAAAGCACTCTCAAATCTTTGCATACCTGACGTGAGCAGCGCTACGTTCCTTGGGAAACTGCAAAGCATTAAATGCTGTAGCAGACATGGAAGTCAACCTCCCTCCAAGCAAGAATCGCCAGCAGAAGAAAAGCCTTACTTCCCTCCTACTGACGAAGGCCAATTGATTGGGGTCGGCCGCCTATCAAGTAACCGCCTGCTGGGCAGGCCCTGAGATGATTCCTGTCAAAGCTCAAAGGACCAGTCTCTGGCAAGAAGCTCAAGCAAGAGCATAAAAGCGCTAAGGATGGCAGTCGGCCGCTGGGACCATAAGCCATCCCAGCCTGCTGGAACCTAGCAGCCACTGCCCAAAGTCCGCCTGCCCTGGGGAAGTCCCTGGTCGCAGGGCCAGGACCCCCAGGGGCCCTCCCGTTATTCCGCCTAAGGTAATTAGGAATGGATGGATGAGAAGCCGCCACTTGTCACTTCCTTATCCAACCATTTCTCTCCCACTTCTCTCTCTTGTGGGAAGGTATAAATACTCAACCCTTTCCCACAAGAGGGGGGTTGGATTTTCACTCTCTAGAACTCTCACTCTAAAAATTGCCGCCTAGTTCCTCACGAACTGGGTCTTCTCAAGGCATTCACGGACTGACTTAGGCATCGGAGAGGGTTCCCTCGGACAACCTCCGAGGCCCTGTGCGTTCATTGTGCAGGGAGCCGGCCAACTCCGCCGGGAAGGTCCGACCAAGGGAGTGAGACGAAGGAGAGGTCCTAAGGAAGTCAGACGATCGATTGTTCACTAGCAATTCAATTACAGAGCCCGGATCCAAGGCCGGGTGAATTGTTTATGTGACCGGAACAGTAACTTTCCAAAATAGGTATTATTATAATTTGAAATCGTTTAACATATGAGTTATATAAAATATTTAATATTAGGCCTTGAGACATAAACATTATATTTATTAGATAAATGTATAATTAATGATTAAAAGTCACAGAAATTAAAAATCATAATTATTTCTCAAAAGGTTGGAGTTTAAGTAATTAAAAGTAATAAATTACAAATTTACAGATTTTTCAGATTTGCACTGTCTTACTAACAAATTCATAATTAAATCATTAAAAATCAAAACAATATAAGATCAGTGAGATTGAAAACTTTAAAAGCTTAACTACAACTTTTGTGTTTGGAGAAAATCGAAATTCCTAACTTAACATGGTTTTTGTTTCGTAGTTTTATAAACTGTCAGAATCCGACACCCGATAGTATTTCTTTAATAAAACACGTTTAAAATTTTATTTTAAAAAAAATCCAATTATAAACATTAACTAGACTCTTTAAAGTTAATGTACGTAAATTAACAAAATTAAATTCAATGTTTATCATAGGTTTTAAATTAGGTTTTACAACAACTGACAGATTCGCAAACTAATCCGTCATAGTTTCATAAATGATTTGTTTTGACGAAACTACTCGGAAATAATTTACGAAATTTAACAGACGTATAATAGACTTAAAATAAACAGTAGTCCCTTTTCAAACATTTTGAAAATAAGATCTCTAAACAGGAGTAAAAGTTGTACAAAAGTAGTAACAGATTCGAAAACATGCTGTAACTTTACTAAAAACAATAAAACTTTCAATTTAATAATTCATAGTATTAAAATCAGGAAAATTAAGAAATTAATTCTTATTTATACGTTTTAGTCTCGGCCTTATAATAATTTTAGAAGCTTCGAAACATATTATCATAGTATAGTTCAAACACGTTTACTAGTATAAGAATTCGATTTAAAACGATACTACAAGCAACTACAACATATATATCATGCATGACCGAGTCATGTCATCATGTGTTACCTTCATCGAGATTCGAATTAATAAAATAACCGTCTTCCTCGGATCTAGCACGATAGCCTACGAAAAATTAAAACATATGGTATTAGAACCACATAAGAAGGGATTAGAAAGAGGGAAACGAGATGGAGAATAAGTGTAATTAATTAAATTACCCTCGGATTAGAATGAACGAAGGAGAAGAGATACGTAACAGACTGAGCAGCAATAACATAATTAAACGAAATTGAAGGAGGATGAGTTTTATGTACAATGAAGAAAGAGTAATTGAAGAGTTTGGGGATTATAAAAAGAATGGAGTAAATAAGGTAACAACAACCACTAGAGAAGTAGAGATAGGAAGCAGTTGAGTAGAATTAGGATAAATAAAAACGCTTAAATTAATAAAATATTTAGTGACTCATCTAGTTAGTGACGAGGTAACGGACTCGATTTGGGTCGGGAAATAATTTACGGTGTGATCAAAATCATTAGTAAAAATAAATAACTGGCTTACAAATAAATTGGGTTAAAATCGCATAAGAAAGGAATTAAACTCAAACTTTGAGATGAGCTAAAATATTATTTTGTCATAAAATTAAATGTTTGGGTCAAGTTTGGTGTTGATAAAAATAATTACTTGACTCGAGAAATCAAATGGGTCAATCTCGAATTTAAATAATTGTTTGTAAGGAAATTGAGTTTCTTGACGAATAAATTGTTTTCAACGAAAATGAATTAAATTGATTTTTCGAAAGCAAACTGATGATTTTTCAATGAAAGTTTAATAAAATGGTTTCCTGAGAAAATAATAAAATGTCTTAACGAATTTCGAGTTGAAAATTGAAATTCGAGGAAAAATAAAGATTTTAGGAATTTAAGAAGAAGTCAACGTAAGTCCAATAAGAACTAAAATTAAGGATTACGAGTATGATCGTAAACAAAATAAAAATACAAATACGAATTTAATTTATAAAAATTTGGGGTGTTACAACAACAACTACCATAATCAACAAAATCAACATGGTAATAATTTCAATCATGGATACAATCAAGGGTTCCAAGGTAATTTCCAAGGTAATGAAGGTTACAATCAAAAACCATTCAATCAACTCTCTCAATCTTATGGCCAATCAAGTAATTTTCAATATGGTGAATGAGGAGTTCCTTGGGATAATACTAGTGATTTGCAAAGAGCCATTTGGCATTTATGGAGTGAGAATCTAGATGCCAAAGCAAGGATAAAGGTTTGGGAATCACAAGAAGCAATAGAAGCCTTAGCCGCCCCAATTTATCCACCCCATGGTTTGCCTTGGCAATCCCAAAACCAAAGAGACCCTCCATACCAAGCAAATGCTGTAACACCCCGTGTTTTCGTAATTTGATAAACACATATAAACTCTTTTAACTCCATCCCCATTATCCATTAGTCCATCCATCACTTGTATGCTTGGAATTAATGTTCTAGGTTCCCATCCTTCACAGTTTTATTTATACCCTTAAATCCTTAGGTTTGGATGGACGAATAAACTAAGGCAATATATTTTCTCATTTTACGTCATGGTAGAGACGTATTTGGCTGTTGATCAAAACATAAAAGTTTTAGATATTTCTCCTAGTTTTCCAACGCCACCTTAATTGTCTCAATCGAAGTTCTGTAGAGAAAGTTATGCTTGAAATACGACAGGCTGGATTTTTTTTTTGAATTTATCTGGATTTTGTGAGTAGATGGAGAACTTCTGCCTAAGAGAAGCCCCCAGGATGACAAAGTGAACTGTTGAAAACATGACAGTGTCGTGACCAGAATGATGGTGCTTTTTGAATGTGTGTCAATGTGGGTGGTTGTGCCTCTGTTGAAAGGCTGCCTACGTATTCACGTGTAGTGAAATAAAACCAAGCCGTAGTTCAGTGGATTGGAAGATATGTTATGGTGCCTAGTTTAATAGGGCTTTGTGTGTAACTAGCCATAGCGATGGTGTAGGCTAGGTGCATTCCCAATGATGTCGTGATCTGAGGGCTAGAATGGTTAGGATGTTGATCCTGTGACTGTGAGCGTTCTTCGGGGTAGCCCCCAGAGGTGGTGTGAACTATTGGGCATGTTCTATGCCGACCGCAGGTTGAGTTCCCGTGTCTGGGGCTGGTAACTAGTTTGGATAATTTTGGAAATGTGGTGCTAGGTCGTAAGTGGCTTTGATGTTTTGACATCTGGAACTTGATTTTGTGAAGCTAAGGCCTTGAGGGTAAGGTATTGTAATGTGGTAGGAAAGGGGGAAGTCGAGTAAAAATGACTCGGACTTCGATTGGGGTAGGATTGTTAATGTGGGATCTGGTTTCCATGTCTGGTCCTAATGGTTAGCAGTATCTTATGGAGCTTGAATCCTCAAAAGTTCCAGGCTGTCTCCTAGCCTAGGTCTCGGGAAGGTCTTGAGGGTTGTAATGTGGGAAGGCTAAATGTGGTGTTAGCTGACCAACTTGATATCTTCCTTTATCGGATAGTATGGGCATTGATAATTTTTTAATTGATCGTACTTCGGTCATGGGACTTTCACTTGATTTGACCGCTGACCACGGTCATGGGTTTTTTGAATTTTATGTTGGTTGACCTCTTAGCCTCGGTCAGGTTGAGCGTTTAACCTTGGTCATGGATGACTTTTTTTTATAATGGCCTGCTTTTTTTGTTTTGGCCTTTTGCTTTTTTTCATGGACTTTTGATTTTTTTTCACCCTGCTTTTTTTCTTCTTTTTTTCTGCTCGTTAGACTAACACCTAAGGTAGGGATTGGTCGATCTTATTGGATGGGTGTTTATTGTGGGAAATGGGCTTGCCTCCCGTCTTGAACCCAAACTAGGAGACTACCTAGGTTTGTCATAGGATTCGATACCGCTCCCTAAGGGTAGTTATGTGGCTTTTCTATACCAGACATGGAATAGGTAAAAGAAAACATGGGCTTGGTCTCCAGCAGTCATTATAGATGTTCCTATAATAGTCACGTGCGTGTGCTCACAGTGTATATATGACGGTGTTCATCATGTTCTCGGAAACACATAAGGAAAGTATATTTGAGAAATAGAAAAGCTGATTTTATTGAATTTTGAAAAAAGGACATAATACAATTGACTCTGACTCTGACTTTGAAATTGAAATAAATAGTACATCCTAGACTTGGACTTAAATCAAATCCGGACTCTAGGATGCATGGGAGGTAGACTGGATGCTTTCGTCATCGGGCCATGTATAGTCCATGAGGGGCTTTGCAAGCGATAATGTTTCCAAAATGGGAGTCCTTCCGACATCGAGGAGATCTTGGATGAGGTGTTTCAGTGTCCAGCAGTGTTCTGTATCGTGCCCCCTCCCCATATGGAACTGACAGTAACATTTAGCGCTCCATGTCTTGGCACGTTTTTCTGAAGGTGGGTCGGCTGTTGGATCTACAGGTAGTATTAGGCCCTTTGAAACCAACCTTCGGAAAGCGACGGTGTAGGACATATCCAAGTGGGTAAATGTCCTTACTTTTGACTAGTTCTTGATTTTCGGAGAGGTGACTTGAGGGTTACCTCTCTCGGTCTTGCCATCTTGAGGGTATCAGACAGTTTCGTAAGAGTGTTCACCTTTCAAATGGCTCGGTTGGGTGATTGGCTGTCTTACCCGCTCTAGTTGTGTTAGACAGGATCGGGTTCTTACAAGATCCTCTTCGATGATGGTTACCCTGGAACTTAGGTTATCTAGAGCAGTATTGATTTTCGAGAAGATATTGTTAATGGAACAAGATAGCATAAGCATACTCCCATGGATTTCTCCTTTCTTGACGGCGCGAGATTTGTTGTGGTTTGGTAACGCCTCATTCGTAGGGTCCCTGATCGGAAGAAACGACAGCTGTTAGAACTCGCCTAAGCTCGGTTTTGCGCAAATACAATAGAGAGAGTCAAACTAGGTATGGCCCGGGGGGCGGGGATGACTAAAATTCTTGGATCAAATGCTTCAATTTCCAACACTTTTCGGTGTCGTGCCTATTACCTCGGTGATACTGGCAGTAGGCTTGGACATTATAGCTCTTGGATCGTTTCTCCACCGGTACTTTTGGAGTTGGGCCTATCGGTTGGATTAGGCCCTTTGAAGATAGCCTTTGTAAGGCGTATGTATAGATAGTCCCTATATCAGTGAATACCCGAGTTGGAGTATTCTTTTTGGATGAGATGTCTAGCAAATTCACCTCGTCAAAGATGTCGCGGGTTGCAGCTGCAGGTGTGGGCTTGCTGATGGATGAACTAGTCCCATGATATTCCTTTGTAGAGGCCTTAGTATGGCTCTCTAAGCTCAAGTCATCCTCGATCCTTGTCCCCATTTCGGTTGCACAATCCTCCCCTGCAATGTGGGAAATAATTTGAATACCGGGTGGACACCTAGCAGCCAAATGTGGGTGGCTGGGAAATAAAAGTTTGAATTTTTTGAATTTTGGATTTTTGAAATTTTTGAATAATTAGGAATACTCGGGATGACAATTCTCGGGCTAAGATTGGGGAATCTGAGACTGGGCCTGTATGCATAAACCCGTTGAAATTGGGAAACTTTTATGGAAAGGTGATATGGAAAGAGGGTTGTAAGGCTTGATGCTATAAATACCCCTCCCTTGTATTGGTTTTCTCCACAATTCACTTCATAATTCTCTTTTCCTAAAAAAGAAGGCTCCTTATTCTTTTCAAGAAATTTCGCCATGGGAATTGAACAATTGACCACGATGTTGCAAGAATGGTCCCGCCACTTTAGGGACACTGATAGGGTGACTTTGAACCAAACGGGTATTACTCAGCTGTATACGTTCCGTCAGATGCAGGTTGACCGCTACTTTTTTGATGCCTGTTTGTCCTCTTGGGACGACACATATCATGTCTTTGCCTTTCCTCGGGGCGAAATCTGTCCTTTACCTGAGGAAATTGCTGCTATTGGAGGATGGAACCCCATACTTCGTCCTGCTGTCCCGTTTATGGTCCATGATACAAGGATGAAATTACGGGAATTTTAAGGGCTCTCCCACAATGAAGTATCTCGAATGGCTGAGGGCAATACTATTTCCCTGATTGACTTGGCCGAGAAATTTATGAACCCGCATGATGTCTGGGTCAGACCAATTCACAGCCGTAGGGCTTTCTCCTTTTGTATGCTCCATGTTTATGCCTTTGAAGGTAACATGGATTTGTTGTCGTGCATGGGCGACGTTCGTCTTTTTACCGTTGTTGATATCATGGAGACGGAGCACAGTCCGGCTAGGCTGATTACGGGAGAGATCATCCAGGGTTTGTATAACCCTAAGAGGGATTCATCGGTTCGCCTGACCGGAAGTACCCGTTTATTGCAGGTATTTCGGATTTTTTCTGATTTTTCTATTCTTTGATTTTTTGACTTTTTTGATTTTTTTCGCGGATTTTCTGCTACAGCGGGCACTCGACCGAGTCATCCTGGCACTCGGTCGAGTGCGCTCGTAAAAAGCTCCTGTTTCGATTTCAGAGGTGCCACTCGATAGAGTGGCCCCTAGGCACTCGATCGAGTGCTCTTAGGCGAACCTCTATTTTATCTCGAGAACTCATATTTTTGTTTCTTTTCTCAGATCTGGCTATTTGAGAGGCTATCAGTCATAGACCCTCCCCTTGACTCAAGTAGATATCGTCCTAATTAGGTGATGACAAGGAGACGGGCTATTGATTTTTCTCGCCAGATTACTCAGAAGTACTGGGACGAAGTGTTATCTTTCCATAGTGGTCCGTTGATTCGATGGGTAGTGCCATGGTGGCCCATTTATGTTTGGACGGGCTTGGCTTCGAGGGATAAGGCTCGCTACCAGGTAATCTTGTCTTTCAGGCAGACGATCCATCTTTACCCCGACCGCATACTAAGGCAGTATGGTTGGTCATAAAGAATCCAGGAGGTTGAAGCAGTTGTGAGTGAATCTACCCAGCTGACTGATGTGATGTCTGACACATGGATGCAACGATGGTACACCCGGCACACTTGGCCCATTCCCAAATCTCTCCATTCAATCTGGGTTTCAGACTCCTATGGGTTTCACCCGGCGCTTTTTTGTGTGTTTTTATTTTTATTTTTATTTGATTTTTTTCGTGTGTGTGGTGTAATTTTGGAATTCTCGAGTTTATCGGATTTATTTTTTAATAAAATACATATTAGTGAATTCCGTTTCTGTCTTTTCATTATTGCGGTGGTTGTACCCTTTTGAGGGGTTGCCTACATATCCACATTTAGCGGAATCAAACCAAACGTAGTTCAAACATATATTTTTTTTTTTGCAATTTTCAAAATACATCACGACTATTAGTTAAAGATGTGCGACAGTAGACTATTATTAATTTTTATAAAATTTTGCTAATGACATTGAGATAGGGTTTATGGGTAGTAGCGCTTCAACTGGTCCAAGTTGGTTGGGTTGACGAATTCTTTCCCGTCCAAGTCTGTTAGCATCACCGCTCCTCCTGATAGGACCTTCTTTACTAAATACGGCCCAGCCCAATTGAGTTTGAACTTTCCTCTTGGGTCGACCGGTAGTAAGGCCCCGACGGATTTAGAACTAAATCCCCTTGTTTGATATTTCTGGGCCTAACTCTTTTGTTGAAAGCCCGTTGTATCCTCTTTAGGTATATCTGAATATTGTTAAGGGCCCGGGACCGTCGTTCGTCTAAAAGAACTAGCGAATCGTATCGGGCTTGGACCCAATCTGCTTCAGGCACTTGGCTCTCCAGTAAAATCCTGAGGGATGGTACTTCTAGCTCGACCGGTTAGACCGCTTCCATTCCATATGTCAAATAATATGGGGTTGCTCTGGTCGCGGTGCGAATTGACGTTCGGTACCCCATAGGGCAAAAGGTATTTTGTCGGGCCAGTCTCGGTAATTTTCAGCTATCTTTTTAAGTATGGTGACGATCGTTTTGTTAGCTGCCTCTACCGCTCCATTTGTTTGGAGACGGTAAGGCGAAGATGTATGCCTTTGGATTTTTATTTCGCTAGCAACGGGACATATGATCTTGTTTTGGATGAATTCGTGCGACATATGGTCCCGTGATCACTAATAAATTCGTGCGGGATCCCGTATCGGCATCTGATCTTGTTTTGGATGAATTTGGGAACGTGCTTGGCATTCAAGATCCGATATGACTCGGCTTCGACCCATTTGGTGAAATAGTCGATAGTCACCAAAATAAAACAGTCACCTCCGGTCCCGGAGGGGTTCACCTTCCCGATTATGTCAATACTCCATGGTCAAAAATGGCCATGGTGACGTCATGGTGTATAGTAGGGACGATGGCATATGTTGTATACTGGCAAAAATCTGACAGTTATGGCAGTGTTTGACATATAACTGGCAGTCCGTTTCCATGCTGTTCCAATAATACCCGAGCCTCATGATTTTTCGGGCCAGCATATGAGCTTTCATATGCGGGCCATTTTCACCATCGTGCACTTCGGACATAACCTTTTCAGCCTGTACTTTATCGATACACAGGAGGAGAGCCCCATGTGCCGTCTTTTTGTATAACTGTTCGTCGTCCGTACGAACGAATTGGTTGCCAATCTTCGCAAGGCTTTCTTGACCCGGTTTTCAGTTCCCGGGGGATATTCTTCCGTTGTCAAGTAGGTTAGAACTTCCTGATACCAAGGTTCTGGATCGGTTATTTCGATATCTTGAATGGCGTGAATATAGGCCGGCTCGGACCGTCTTTCGACGCAGATCGGCATACTGGTCAGATGCTCCGGGATGTTTAGTAAGGATGCCAATTTGGAAAGTGCATCTGCAAATTGATTTTCTTCTTGGGGTAGATAGATATATTCTACCTTTTGGAATTCCTTCTCGAGAACCCCTACTCGCGCTTGGTAAGCCACGAGATTTGCATTCCGAGTTTTCCATTTCTGGAGAGCTTGATTGATGACTAGAGATGAATCGCCGTGGACCCGGAGTTTTGTTACTCCTAAATCAGCGGCGGCTTGCAACCCGTGAATGCATGCTACTACAACAAAATAGTCTTTTCCCGACGATTATTTCGGGGCGATTAAAAAATCGACATAACAAATATACAAATACACATGTGATGGACCATTTATTGTGACAAATAAAAAACGACATTAATATACCTGTTTAAATGACACGATAGCAGCTTTATGGAGTATTCATAGACTGTCAAATATATGGGCTGATAAATTGACTAAATCTATTAACAACCTCTTAAACTTACTAAGATGAATGTTCATGACTCAGCCATCGTCTAGGGTCAAAACTTCACTGATAAAAATTAGGGTTAATAAGCATGGGAATTTCATCTAAATTCATCTATACCAAATGAATATAGAGGCGCTCACGAGTCACGACCCAGCCATCGTCTACCATCATTGTTCACAATCCTCAAGGTAACTAGTATTTCCTGTCATATGATTGAATTAAATTTTAATTTTATTTTCTAAACATTTAATCATATTAAAGGTTGTGTTTTCCCCAAATTTAAGTGTTAGGGTAGAATATATCCTATTGCTATCGAATTGGGGTTTAATGCATAGTTATAACTACTTATATTTAATTTCAATTGATTTATTTACTACTAGTGATTCTATTATTAGTTTTCGAATCTACTCCATTATTCGTTTTTTCATTGTATCGCATTTGACAGCTCGCTGTTGATATACCGGAATTCTAACTTACAAAACTTGAAGGCGCCATAGTACTGTTTAGTTTCAGGGAGAAATTCCCAATTGGCACCATAGTATGATTGGCAGATGTTCAAAAGAGTATAAGTCTATATGTATGATTGAGAATTGAGATAAATGTATAAAGCAAAGCTCAATCTACGATAAACATCTTATAATAGCCTTGCCCATGTCTTTACATTGGTATATTGTTGCCCTAAAAGTATAACTTTTGGTTTTGAATTCTGAACCGTTTAATCAGTCATAAAATTTCATTGAGAGAATGAAGCCGATCTCATGTTAATCTAACATTTGGCAGAGTATGTCTTTGCCTACCGGTTTTTCCGTGGAGCCACCCTCCCCTTCAAATTTCAAGGGATCTAGTTAAGTATACATTTCTTTCTTCAGAATGGGCATGTTTCATTTGTACTGATTGTAGTGCTCTTCAATTCTGTTACTAGTCTTACTGATGTGAAAATGTATTATGTTGTGTGGGATAAATTAGGACACTATTCTGATGCAAGGTTGACTCTTGTAGGTCTGCTTAGAGCTTACCAAGTATATTTTATAATAATTTAGTGTCTCATACTGTCTTGACGATGAGAACTAATCACTTTAAAATCTAAAGAGTCTTCCTCACGCTGTCAATTCGTTTCAATATAGGATCATATGAGTATCATTGTTATGACATGATGTTTTTATTTGGTTTATTACGTATTGGAGCACTTTTGATAGGGGCAGATTTTGCTGATTATTGTTGATTGACACTAGTAATAGCTAAGTAAGCCCAATTCAACTTTCTCGTTTGTCCCGTTATCAGTCTTTTCTAGATGAATAAGCTAGGAAATTTTTGTCTTAAGGACATTGGTTACATGTGCTTTGATTGGATTTGTTATTCATTTTCACTAAGTTGTTCCGGTGAAATACTCCATAAAACTAGTACGATAATGTCTCCTTTTTTCTGGTAGGTGGATAGTATTACCTTTCAGAGGTACAAGTTTTCAAACCTAAACTAATAGACATAGTGATAAGTGTAGTATGTAGTGCCTATTTGTTGTGTTTGGTCCCAGTTTCTCTTGTGGAATCGCTCTTTAGAGCGGTTTCTAGGCTACTTACGCTTCTTCCAGTTTGTTTTAGGCTCCTAAAGTTAATATTGGAGAAACGAAACGATTCCGACTCGTTTCCGACAAATTTGGAGCCATCGAAGAGAAGCGACGATCACTCGGTGGCTTAGACTCGATCCCGAGACCTTGGGACCCATTCCCGAGCCCCTTAGACTTGATCCCGAGCACCGAGAATCGATGAGAAGCCTATGAAGAGCAAATAGGGACCTTTAGGATCAAATTAGAGGCCTACAAGACCCTTCCCGGTCGGGAAGGAATGCAAGAATGAGGCGCCTTCTGATGGGCCATCCCGGCCGGGAACAACCTCATCCCGGTCGGGACCATCCCGTCCCGGTCGAGACCACCACCTTCCCGGCAGGGAAGGAGCAGCTACAACCCGCGTTAACTCTTTTCTTCTCCTTTGTTCTTGTAACCTTATAAATACTCTCCCTTTGTATTTTTAAGTAGATTAGACTCCTCTACATTATTCTAAACCCTAGATAGACTCTCTTCAACCTTAGTCTAATCTTTCATTAATCTTTTGTTAATCTTAGTTTAATCTTAGTAATTAGTCTTGTATTAAGGGAATTCTTCAAGATTCATCCAAGATTGGCAACCTTGGAAGATTGTTTTGGATTTTTTTCTTATTAATGAAAGTTCTTATCTTTTCATCTTCTTGTTAGTAGGTATAATCCTCTTATTCTCTTTACTCTTAATCCTTGTTTAATTCTTCAAGTTTCAATCTTCACTTATTGTTCATTGTTCTTGTTTGTTCATTATGAATGCTAGGGTTATTATGTTGATTTCTCTTGTTAGTGTTAGTATTAGTTTGATTATGTGTGAGTAGACTTTTTGTGGGGTTAGTAGGGGGATTAAGTGTTGATTATGGATGATTAGGGTTTGATTGTGGGTAAAGGTGGATTTTTTGTTACTTGTCACATATTATGCACACTATGTGTTTGTTGAAATGCTTGTTAGAGTAGTAGTTGCAAATACTCCTCTTGCTTGTCTTTCTCTTCTCATTGTGTGATTGATTTGTGGTTGAATCTTTGTGTATTGGGTAACATCTTGCATGAGTATTCGGGTTTAGTCTTTGACACGAGAGTGCGGACTTTGGCTTTGAAGCGAGAGCGCGGACCGACCTTTGTAACTAGGTGACACCTACACCCTCGATCTCCCAATTATCCTACTACACTTATGAACCCAAACTAACCCTACCTTTTCCCAATTTGATTTTCTACATCTTGCTAGCTATTGTTTCTCTAGTTTACTTGTTTCATTTAGCTCTAGTGTTCTTATTAGTTCTTGTTATATATAGTTCATTGTTAGTCCACTTTCATCATCTCCAATCATCATAGTTAGTCAGTTCTTATTAATTAGTCTCCCTTTGTGTTGTGTTGGTAATATAGTCTTGTTTGTGAGTTGACCCTAGTCTAGACACCCTCTACCGTCCCCGTGGACTCGACCAGACTTACCCTAGCTACCCGTTAGGATTAGTTGGTTATTATTTGATCGGTGGGATCCACGGCAAATACCTACCATCAATTTGGCGCTGTTGCCGGGGACGGTGCATGTTTAGACTTAGTTTGCTTATTAGATTGACTTAGTTACCCCTCTTGTGTTCTTTTTCTATCCAATGTGCATATTTTGTAGGCTTTTTCTCAGTTTCTTTAGCTTTCTCCTCTCTTTGTCTTGGGTTGTGTTTGTAAATTGTCTTTGCCTAGTGCCCACAAAGCACTAGGTGTTCTCACGTTTGTTCCAAGTGTGTAGTGCATGCCTAGGAGGAGAGACGACTTCTTTCTCTTCAATCCAGAGCCGGAGAGACTCTTTAGAGCCTTTCGCCAACGGACGATTGATCGGGTTAGAAATTCTCAACCGGGTACTAGCAATACCATTGAAAAACGAGCCCAAGGATCCGACTTTAACGAACAACCTCAAGGCAATACCGAAGGGACCCTCATCAATCCCTTTGGTACTTCTTCTAACCACTCTTCTCAACCTAGTTCTCCATCAACATCTACATAAACTCCAACTACACCATCATCTCCCTTACATCCAACAATGCCGAAGTTCTCATCCCATTCTACCTTTACCGAGGATGTCATGCCCGGGCCAAGCACTTTACCGGCCGCTTATGCCGAAAATTTTGTGGCAAAGACACAATTCATCCAACTTGTTGAAAGAAATCAATTTAGTGGTTTGTCCACCGAAGACCGGCATCAACACATGGAGACCTTCTCCGATTATTGTGACGCTATATCTCAACCCGGAGTTACTCAAGATCAAATTCGTTGGGTACTTTTCCCGTTCTCTCTCATTGTAAAAGCGAAGCAATGGATCAAGAGTCTCGATAGGGCAACCATGGGGATTGATACTTGGAAGAAACTTGCATTGGCGTTCTACCAAAAGTTTTACCCTCCGGAAAAGACGAATTTGTTGAGGGCCTCCATCACCGGTTTCCAACAAAGGGATGAAGAGAGCCTTTATGAAGCATGGGAGTGGTTCAAGGCTTTGGTTAGATCGTGCCCTCATCATGGTTTATCACAATGGTTCCTTGTAAAACAATTTTGGAACGGTCTATATGAGGACTCAAGAGCCATACTCAATATGGGCTCCAATGGAAGGTTCACCGAGGTAGATGATGACCAAAATTAGTCAAGGATCGAAGGAATGGCGGTCCATAACTCTCAATACTCTAGGCCAAGAAAGGAAAGTAGAGGGGGAAGGCACAAGATTGATGCCATTACACAATTAAGTGCCGACCTTGGAGCACAATTGAAGACACACATGGATACTATTGATAAAAAGCTCCAAAATCATTTTTATCAAGGTCAAAGCACTAGTTCCTCCAATCAACAATTGATTCATCAAGTTAACGCTATGGGAACGGTTACACCTACATCTTATTATGGAATATGTGAGATTTGTGGAATATATGGACATGAGCCTTTACATTGTCGAAGTAGCATTGAGCAAGTAAATGCTTTTCAAGCATACAAGCAAGGTGCCACATACTGTAACTTCAAAGCTCAAAATGTGCCAAATTTTAACATGTTCCAAGCTTCCCAACAACAAGCTCAACGACAATACCGTGTACCCTATGTTCCTCCTCCCTTAAGGGACAACAACCAAGGCTTCCAAGGTTATCAAGGCAATCAAAGGTCTTTTAACAACTTCCAACAACATAACCAAGGTGTCTTCAACAACAATCAAGGGTTACATAATCAAGGGATCTTCAATCATAAAGGTGGTTTCCAAGGAAACCAACATTCTCAAGGATATCAAAGCAACAACCAAGGTTACCGCAATCCTAATCAAGGCAACTCTCAAGGGTTCCAAGGGAACTTTCAACAACAACAAGGGTCCCAAAATACTCAACAAGAAAAGAAGCAAAGAAGCCGGTCTCCAATTCATGATTATGGCATTCCCCTAGCCATTACCAATACCCCACACAATCAACCATCCCCACCTCGAGATCCGGAGATGCAAAAGGTAATTTTGGATATTCAAAGAAGCTAATTGGAGATGCAAAAAGCTCAACATGAATTCTATACTAACCTTCAAATGGAAAACAAGGCAAGAGATACGCATGTGAAAATGCTTGAAACCCAACTAGCTCAAGTAGCTTCGGGTAGTTCTTCAAGACAAAAGGGGCAACTACCTCCTCAAGGTGTACCGACGAAGTTTGAACATGTGAATGTCATCACCTTGAGAAGTGGTGCATCCTATGATTCTCCCTTAATTCCTATTGAGCAACAAGCAATGAAGGAAGTGCAATCTCCATCTCAAGACAATGAAAATTGGGGAAATCTCATGAAGGAGCAAGTCTTGTGGGAGGTTGAAAAACCTATTGAAGACAAGCTTCTTCCACCCCCCAAAACAAGACAAAGGAAAGAAGAAAGTGTCAATTGAAAAATCCCAACCTATTGAGCAAGAAAAGATACATATCAAGTTGCCATTCCCAACAAGGCAAATGAAGACCAAGTTGGATGTTCAATACGACAAGTTCCTTGCTATTGTGAAGAAGTTGGATGTAAGCATCCCTTTCACCGAGTTAATTACCCAAGTCCCGGCCTATGGAAAGTTCATGAGAGAAATCTTGGCTAGGAAGAGATCCGTGGACAAGGAAGAGACCGTAGCGTTAACAAGAGAGGTGAGCGAGCTCATTCAAGGCTCTACACTTCCTAAGTTAAACGATCCGGGTAGTTTCTCAATCCCGTGCACCATAGGGAACTTCAAGATTGAAAGGGCACTATGTGATTTGGGGTCGAGTGTCAGCATTCTTTCTTATTCTATTTGTGAGCGACTTGGGATGAGAGAGCTCAAGTGTACCTCTATTACACTCCAAATGGCCGATCTTTCACTTAATCGACCATTGGGAATGTTAGAGGATGTGCCATTAAGAATAGGGAAATTCTTCATTCCGGTCGACTTTCTTGTACTTGATATGCCAGAGGATGCCATCACTCCCATTATCCTTGGCCGCCCATTTCTACATACCGCCGGTGCAATGATCAATGTCAAGAAGGGTAGGATTACTTTTGAGCTAGGCGACGAGAAGCTCGTGTTTGACCTTCAAGACAACACCTCGCCTACACATGAAGAATCGTGTAATATGATCCACGCCGTGAAAGATATCGATCTAGGGGGTGATTCGGGTGAAACCTTGAAAATCTACTTGGGTGAGTTTGAAGATGATGATTCCGAGCTTGGGGCGGAAGAATGCCCATATCATGAGATTGAAGACAAGTTGGTTAGCAACAAGAAGTTTGAGCCTCCCTTGAGGCCTTGTAATGATGAAATCAAGTTTGGGTATATACCGAAGGATCGAAAGTACAAGTTCAAGCCATTGAACTTAGTAGATCGGGATGCCCCGGGAACTTCTAGGCAAAGTTGTGAGGAACCTTGGAGTGTGGATTGGTACTCCACAAGCTTGATTGAAGATTTCTCTCGAGCCTTTGATTTGTTACTCCATGCTCTTGAAGGTGATGGAGTGATCTATGATGTTGTTAAAAAATGAATGAAGAACCCACCACCCTTGGTTTGACGGAGTTCCAAAAGAACCGTCTTATTGTATATATCTCTTTCTTATTCTTTTGTGTGATTGTGGAATTCTTGTTATTTGGAAATTTGATGAGCAATGTGAGGGAGGGAATTTGATGATGGTTATTGAGTTTATTTGATAGGTTGTTAGTGAAGATGAAGTTTCAAGGAGAGTAGTTGATGATAGAAGATTGGATTTGGGCATGGGAGTCGGTTTTTGAAGCTTTTGACAATCTTTTGGGGACGAGATTTTAGATCTCGATGTATTGGTGGCCTTGTGGGTGAAGCTATCAAGGGAATGAAGGGCTAGAAGACTCATCCCGAGCGGGAAGGATGTCATCCCGATCGGGATGAGTGTGCTGAAAAATGGGTTCTCTGGAGTGTGATCCCTACCGGGACCAAGTTCATCCCGACCGGGAAGGATCCTTCCCGACCGGGAAGAAGTAAATCCCGACCGGGATGGTGCCCAGATCCTCCTTTTGCCTTTTCTTCGACGTTTGAGCCCACCCAACCACTTTATACCCCCTCCCAACCTCCCTACCAACACTTGCAACTATCTATGACCCATATACTTCTTATATACATCCCCACCTCATCTTCTCTTCACTACATACCGAGTTTCACATCAAATCCCACCTCATTTTACCATTGAAAGCCTAGTTGTAGACACCCACATTTTGACCACCAGGTGTCTATAGTAGTTCCCGCCAAACACCCGATGATGATTGGACGTAAACGTGCTTTGATGGACTCGGATATAGGTTTGTAATCATGGACATTTGGTTTAGACTTTTTAAGGAGTACAAATTTCATAAAACCAACCTCAAATCCAGGCCCAGTGGGTCGTTTCGAGTCAAATAACACTAATTTGGGTCGAATCCGTCACCAGGGGTAAAACCGTCTTTTAGCGACCGAGTCAAAACCCGGTCAAAGATATTTCCCGAGACTTGCGGACCGACCGTGATAACTCACGTGTCCAATTCGGACCCCAACTCCACAAAAATCAGCCATACAAAATAATAAACAATTCCGTTTAAGGTAGAATTCGATCTCGAGTAGGAATCCTATCCGAGAACCGACTCAGACACTCAACCGAGTGCAAACACTCGGCCGAGTAATACACAACCAGCCGGTTTCCTCTTTTCTTCCCTTACAAGAAAGCGGAATTCTCGTTCTCCTCAGCTTCTTACTCAAGCAGTAATTCTAGCTCAAACGAGAATCCTATTCAAAAACCGATTCAAACACCCGACCGAGTGTAAAACACTCGGCCAAAACAGCCCAAAACTGCCGGTTTTCCCTTTCTTCCTTCACAAGAAAGCGAATTCTTATTTCCCTCAAATTCCTTCGTTTCCTATCCTAAGCGGTATTCAAACTCTCCTAAACCAGGTCAGAAACTCCTTATAAATAGGACCTCCCATCCAACACTTTCAAGGACCGAAAATCAGACGAAAAATCACAACATAACATCACATTACACTGAGAGAAACACGTCCGAAACCCCCTCCACACACGGTTCATACACAAACCCGATAGCTAGCAAATCCCGACACTTTCGAAGCCTTGCACCCTCGACGAAACCGGCCAAACCCGTCGTCCCAAATCACCCAAACCGATACACCTCAACTCATCCTCATCATCTCGACGCTCCCAAGTCTAAACCACTTCCCGACGAGCCTTATCCCGAGAAAACAAAGCATGTAGGTTGAGGGTGTAAATCAAACCCGTCTCTCTTTCTTCTCTTCTCTTCTTCTCGTTTTTTTATGGGTCTTTCGTCGGTCCTTTTCTATTTTTCTAATATCGATATTATTAAAAACTATTTTCATATATCGAATATTCTTAAAATATGATATCGATTCTATATAATCGAATATCGTATCAAAAAGAATTATATTAAGTTTTCGACGATATCGTTACATTTTTTCGTTCAAAATCCTTTTTTTTTAACTTTTCGTTCAAAACAAACTTTTTCAAAACCTTTTCTAAAGTCATTCCGACTATTCGATATCGATTTCATAATCGAATATCGAATACGACGAATATCGAAAATATAAACCGAGTATAAATTAATCCATATTTCTACGCGATTTATAAAATTAACGATTTTCGAACAAAAAATAAAAAGTGGACAGACCCGTACGCGAGTCGCGCCAGGTCCAGGCGACTCGCGCACGAGTCTGTGACCCGGCCTTTTTTTTTTGTTTTTCGATCATTTTATTTTTTATTATTCTACGAAACGATTTCTAAATTTATATCTTTTCCAAAACTATTCCAAATATTTGATATTGATTTCATAGTCAACTATCGAATATAACGAATATCGAGAACATTAAGTCGAGTACGAATTATGCAATATTCATACGCGATTTAATCAAAAAATTTCCGAAAACCGTCATCGAAATCAGGCCGCCACGCGACCCGCCTGAGCCCTGGGCGACTCGCGCGGCAGACTGTCCAAGCGCGCCCCTTTTCGCTCTTTTTTATTATTTTTCGAACTTCGTTTTTATACAAAACCGCGTTTTAACAATATTTTTCAGATTTCGATTGATTTTTATTTTCTCGATTTCATATATTTATTTCTTATTATTCATCGTTACTAACTCGTTTGCTCTTTGTTTGTAGCGCTTTATTCTTTTTATCGTTTTATTAGACTAAAACGAACTCACATGCTAAAATAACTTTGACGTTAGTAGTTTAACATGCATTAAACGACTTAGCAACCCATTTATTTTTCCTCACATGTCTTAGGAAAATAATCTTTGCATATCATTCAATCGTCGAACTAACGCGTGTACACAAAACCGAACGATATCTTAGTAAAGGCCGCTAAGTGCGGGCGGGGTTGGGTGTTCTCATTGAACTTCCCAACACGTACCCTCACCCCTTACTCAGAACCATGGTTTCCGGATGTCCGAAACCATTGGCAACGAGAGTCATTCAATATACGATTAACCGCTCAAGTCGGCATCGGTATCGTAATGCTAAGGGACGAACCCGATAAAATCTGACATCGGAAATGGGCCATGTTTTAAATATGGCCCACTACGACATAGAGTGGGTTCGAATGGTTCCGAATAACCATAAAATTCGGTGGCGACTCCTACTTCGATTTAAAATTCTATTCGATCCATCTCATATGGAAATTCTATCGCCTCCCCAAAACCCGCTCTTCGTCGCGTCGGGGTGGACCTATGTCATGTCCACACTAGTACTTCAACCATGCGACCATATTGAGAACGAAGAGGAATAACAATGAAGAAGACTAGTAGTGTGCCGATATCGAACATTGAGACGATGGAGACTTTTGAGTTGCTAACCGTGTGGTAAGGCGACTCTCTTTTCTTTTCCGTCTATTATTGCTTGTCTCCCTTTGTTTGTTCCCCTTCCCCTTATCATTTTCGTGTCATGGCGGCCCTCGGGGCCTTGGCAGTCATTGCTCCTGATTCTCGATGAGGTGACTACATCGGGAGTCATTTCAAAATCCAAATTTACAAGTATTTTCACTTTTTCTTTGATTTCTCTTTCTTTTGTTAGGATTTAGTCGGATTCGGGAGAAATCCGGGCTAGGTGACTTGAATACACCTAGTCCTCCCCTCCCGTTTCCTTTTATTTTCTTTTTATTTCTTCCCTCATCCATATCTTTTCTCGTCTTGGCCCATGGTGACTTGATTACACACCGGCCGAACAAATTCTACCTTTTCTCCGCTTTTCTTTTTTATTTTTAGCTTTATTTTCGTAGTTTCTTTTCTTTTTAATGTCTCCGCACACTACAGATCGAGCATGAGAACATTGCTCGGTTTAAGTGTGGGGGAGCGATATCCTAGCCTAGTTAGTTTTATTTTCGTAGTTTTTCCCGAAAAATCTTAAAAACCCCTTAAAGTTTGAAAATTTTCATAAAAATCAACAAGATTTTCTTTTGTGTCTTTTCCTTTTGTGTCGTATATTTGTTGTATTGTGTGTGTTTTGCCTCCCCTTTCCTTGTAGGTAGCCTAATCACGGCTAACTTTGGAGGCCTTTCAAGACATCCGGTAACATCTTTTTATCCCTTTTTCCCCTTTGTCTCTTGTGGTGCTTGGAGGAGATTGTGTGATGGCGTGTGCTCGGGTGGAGCTTTGTAGATTGTGGTTGATTTGGTGGCTTATGTGGATGTTTCGGGGTGGTGTTTGTTTTCCTTGTGTGTTTTCTTTCCTTTCTTTCATTTTGTTCTGTTTTGTCTCGTTTCGTTTCATTTTCTTTTGTCTTTGTTTTGTGTTGTGTGGTTTGTGTCTAGTGTAGGAAAAAGGTTTTCGAAAACCCGGTTTTGAGGCTAGTGAGCAAGTGTTTACTTTCTCTTTCTAGTAGTATGAGTTGAGTCTTGGACTTTAGTCTAGTAGAATGACTTTAAATCAATGATTTTGTTGGTTTCTTACCTTGAGTCCACCTAGTGTACTAGTGATTTACTACGGGATTTTCATTTTGACCATTATGACCAGCCACGGAGTGAAAAGGCCTTGGTTGCCGGGTTTCGTCTCTTAGGTGACCATGTCCGAAATTGCTTGATTAGTCCAACTTCTCCACCTTTTTATGGGTTTGAAGGGAAAGCGCGCCCAACTCACCCATTTCCCCTACCTCCTACACATTTCCACAAATAAGTTGCAAATTTCATAAGTTGTTACTTGGTTGCAAGAAATGCCTACAAAATCAAGCCAAAAGGGCAAGCCAATAAAAGAAAGAAAAAAGAAAAAAAATGAAAAGAATGAATGAAAAAGAAAGAAAAGAAAGAAGAAAAAGAAAAGGCACAACATATGAAAAACAAAATACAAAAGAAGAAAAAGAAATGGCATAGCAACTCAAAAGCCGAATGCAAAAGAAAAATGCCAAAAGAAAACCATCTCACAAAAAGATACTCACCCCTCAAAAATAAGCCTTTTTCCGGCTATTACCGTGAAGAGCCTACCAAAGGACCGAGTCCCTAGGAAGGATGATAGCGGTAAATAGTCGGACTTCCCTCATTTTGCAACCTTGACCACCTTTTTACTTGGACTAGTTGGGCGATTTTGGACATGGGACGACCCTCTTGGCTTAACGCTAAAGGGGGCGGGGCTTCACTTACCTACAGTGTCGACTAACTCCGTGGTTCATTCTTTTTCCATCCCGCCTATCGTCCCGTGGTACGTTCTTAAACGGTTGGGAGGAACCTAGGTAAGTTACCAACGTTTTTGTTGCTTTATCGTCATACTATTAGGGTTTTGTCCACTTCGGTTTGTATTGCTAGCTTGCGAACGTTGTCACTTGCCTAGAGTCCTTAACCGGTGTCTATTTCACCGCTTTGTTGAGGGAAGCGGTATTTGTTTTGTCTTGGATGCAACCGTTTGGTGTTTGTTTGTTTGTGTGTTTTTGTGTTCGGTGGCATCCACAGTTTTGTCGCAAGATCCCACTTGACTTGCGGAGTGCACTTTTCCTCTAAGTGTACTCGCGTGAGTTGAAAGGGCGTAGGGTGCGCTAGTACCCGCTTGGTTAGTAGTCTAGTTTCTTTTAGTTTTTAGTTAGTAGGTGCTTACTCGAGGGCGAGTAAGGGTTAAGTGTAGGGGAGTTGATAAGTGTAGTTTGTAGTGCCTATTTGTTGTGTTTGGTCCCGGTTTCTCTAGTGGAATCGCTCTTTGGAGCGGTTTCTAGGCTACTTACGCTTCTTCTAGTTTTTTTTAGGCTAATATTGGAGAAATGGAACGATTCCGACTCGTTTCCGACAAATTTGGAGCCATCGAAGAGAAGCGACAATCACTCGGTGGCTTAGACTCGATCCCGAGATCATGGGACCCATTCCCGAGCCCCTTAGACTCGATCCCGAGCACCGAGAATCGATGCGAAGCCTATGAAGAGCAAATAGGGACCTTTAGGATCATATTGGAGGCCTACAAGACCCTTCCCGGTCGGGAAGGAATGCAAGAATGAGGCGCCTTCTGATGGGCCATCCCGGCCGGGAACAACCTCATCCCGGTGGAGACCATCCCGTCCCGATCGGGACCACCACCTTCCCGGCCGGGAAGGAGCAGCTACAGCCCGCGTCAACTCTTTTCTTCTCCTTTGTTCTTGTAACCTTATAAATACTCTCCCTTTGTATTGTTTAAGTACCTTAGACTCCTCTACATTATTCTAAACCCTAGATAGACTCTCTTCAACCTTAGTTTAATCTTTCATTAATCTTTTGTTAATCTTAGTTTAATCTTAGTAATTAGTCTTGTATTAAGGGAATTCTTCAAGATTCATCCAAGATTGACAACCTTGGAAGATTGTTTTGGTTTTTTTTTTATTAATGCAAGTTCTTATCTTTTTATCTTCTTGTTAGTAGGTATAATCTTCTTATTCTCTTTAATCTTAATCCTTGTTTAATTCTTCAAGTTTCAATCTTTACTTATTGTTCATTGTTCTTGTTAGTTCATTATGAATGCTAGGGTTATTATGTTGATTTCTCTTGTTAGTGTTAGTATTAGTTTGATTATGTGTGAGTAGACTTTTTGTGGGGTTAGTAGGGGAATTAAGTGTCGATTATGGATGATTAGGGTTTGATTGTGGGTAAATGTGAACTCTTTGTTACTAGTCACATATTGAGCACACTATGTGTTTGTTGAAGTGGTTGTTTGAGTAGTAGTGGCCATGCTCCTCATGCTTGTCTTTCTCTTCTCATTGTGTGATTGATTTGTGGTTGAATCCTTGTGTATTGGGTAACATCTTGCAAGAGTATTCGGGTTTAATCTTTGACACGAGAGTGCGGACTTTGGCTTTGACGCGAGAGCGCAGACCGACGTTAGTAACTAGGTGACACCTACACCCTAGATCTCCCAATTATCCTACTACACTTATGAACCCAAACTAACCCTACCTTTTCCCAATTTGATTTTCTCCATCTTGCTAGCTATTGTTTCTCTAGTTTACTTGTTTCATTTAGCTCTAGTGTTCTTATTAGTTCTTGTTATACATAGTTCATTGTTAGTCCACTTTCATCATCTTCAATCATCATAGTTAATCGATTCTTGTTTATTAGTCTCCCTTTGTGTTGTGTTGGTAATATAGTCTTGTTTGTGATTTGACCCTAGTCTAGACACCCTCTACCGTCCCCGTGGACTCAACCCGACTTACCCTAGCTACCCGTTAGGATTAGTCGGTTTTTATTTGATCGGTGGGATCCACGGCAAATACCTACCATCACATAGCTTTAAAGATTCGCCGCTTTAGTTACATTAGATGTAACATTTAACGTCTCAAATCCTGCTAGATGTGATAAAATGCAAGCTTGTGGTTTTATGAAGCGGTCCTTATAAAGATAACCAAAAATATTCGTTTCTCAGCTTAAGTTATGGGTGGGGGTTTGAGGAGATAAGTTTGGGTCCAATGCTGTAAGTTGATTAGTGATAAGTGTAGTTTGTAGTGCCTAATTTACTGTATTTTGGTCCCATTTCCTTGTGTAATCGCTCCTTGGGAGCGGTTTATGGGCTACTTATGCTTCCTCTAGCTCATTTCAGGTTCCCGAGACCATTCGTAAAGAGTTGGAGCGATTCCGACTCAATACATACACTTTTCGGAGCCAACGAAGCGAAGGAACGATCACTCGATGCCTTGGATTCGACCCCGAGACCTTGGGACCCGATCCCGAGCCTCCGAGACCCGAGAATCGATGAGAAACCCATGAGAACCAAGGAGGGACCAAAAAGATCATAATGGAGGCCTACAAGGTTCTTCCCGGGTGGGATGATGCCTTCCCGATCGGGAAGGAGTGCACAATTGAAGATGGTTCTGTTTTGAGGCCTTCCCGACCGAGAAGGGGGCCTTCCCGACCGGGAAGGGGTCCTTCCCGACCGAGACCAATCCTTCCCGACCGGGAAGGGTCAGATACAGACCCGCGTCACTTGTTTCATCTCCCTACTCATTGTAACCCTATATATACCCTTCCTCTTGTAATCTTAGCTTATGTTCTTCATTACCCACTAAACCCTGGACTACTTTAGACTAGATTAGCTTAGATTAGTTTAGATTAGTCTTTTGCTTATCGTTAATCTTAGTAATTAGTCTTGTATTAAGGGAATTCTTCAAGATTCAACCAAGATTGACAACCTTGGGAGATTGTTTTGGGTTTTTCTTATTGATACAAGTTTCAATCTTCCATTCATCTTCTAGTATGGTATAATCTCTTTTCCCTTCTCTTTATCTTGTTTATTCATTCAAGTTTTAATCTTTGTTCATTATATTGTTCTTTGTTCATAGTTTTCACTAGTTTCATTATGTATGTTTTGTTGTTTGTGTGGATTTCTCTTGTGAATGTTAATGTTTGTTTAGATATGTGTGAGTAGACTTTTTGTGAGGTTAGTAGGGTGATTAAGTGTTGATTTTGGATGATTAGGGTTTGATTGAGGGTAAAGGTTGATCCTTTTATTGCTAGTCACATGTTGAGCACTTCATGTGTTTGTTGAATTGCTTGTTTGAGTAAAATTGGTCATTCCTCTCATGCTAGTCTTCTTCTTCTCAGTTTGTGGTCGACTTGTGATTTAATTCTTGTGTTTTTGAGTTTAGTCTTTGACACGAGAGTGCGGACTTGGGTTTAGAAGCGAGAGCGTGGACCGACCTTGCATAAGAATTCGGGTTTTGTCTTTGACACGAGAGTGCGGACATAGGCCTTGACGCGAGAGCGTGGACCATCCTTAGTAACTAGGTGAACCTTGCACCATCGATCTCCTAACTATCCTACTACACTTATGAACCCAACATAACCCTATTCTTTCCTTGTTTGACTTATTCGTCATCTTAGTTAGCCATTATTCCTTAGTCGACCTAGTCTTGTATTTGGGTGACCTTAGTCTAGACACCTCATACCGTCCCCGTGGATTCGACCCGACTTGCCCTATCTACCCAGTTAGGATTGGTTGGTTTTTTATTGATCGGTGGGGATCCACGACATGTCCCTCCCATCAATTAGAGATTATAAATGTCCACTGCCTTTATTATAATGACTAAGCTATCCATCAACTTCTAGTTTATCCAAATGGGAGGTTTACTATGCTGATGAAGGGTACTCATTGTTGTGCTGTAATAAAACCTTTTTCAGTTTGATTACTACTGTACTGAATAGTACCCACTGTGTTGCAATATATGTTATAGCCTAGAGATCTGGTTATAAGGTGAACGGTTACGCTTTGTTAGCTTTTATAACCAATTTCTTTTCCCCAATATTGTACTCCATATAATATTATGATAGTCTTATGATCACTATCATTTCATTAAGTATATATCGTATTGATTATCACTAATAGGATTCAATGCGGAGAATGATTTGTTGTTATATCATATTAATATGCCCTAATAATTACTTAAGCACATGTCCCCTTGCTGCGGCATTAAGATCTAGTATCATTTATAAACATAGAGGACTTATAAGTGTATTTAGAATTGTTCAATACTACTCTTTCAATTTATAGCTCACTTTTATTACTCAATTTTAGTTTCACTTGATTTCTTAATTTCATAGTTTACTCAATTTCAATTTCATAATTTACTCAATCTTCTGATGTATATAATGTCCACTGCTGCATAATTTACTATCATATTGCATAATTTACTCAATTTCTGTTGATTTCTATACCCGTTTTAATTCTAATACCAAATTTATGAGTTTACTCAATTGTGTTAATTGTCTGTGATTGCCTCGAGTATTTTCCTAAACATATGAGCTCTCTTTTCACAAAGTTGGTAGTGTCTTCTCTTTTCATTCGTTTACTATTATGAAGTCTGGGTATGTTCTTATATAATTTTTTACATAATTGGTTCACACTTAATACAAAATAAGTTATAAGTATGATATTAGACTGAACTAAACTGGATAATGGACTTATGTCATATATTCAACGTGCTTTTTTTGAATGTTCATACAGGATGATTTATAATCAATTCCAGCTGCTGATGTGTGAGATTTTGTTATACGTGCTAGGGAATGTACATGAACCAGTGAGTATATTATATACATAAATATATTTGATTTTCTACTTGCACGTCGAAAATGAATAAAAATTGAGATTAACTTATACAGTATATATTATCTTTGTTTATTGCTGTTTTTTTAGACACGCCTACTTCACGAAATACGGAATACATGGGTTCAAACTTTTGCTTTTGGGGCTGAAGACGTAGTAATTTATTTTATGTTTTAAAAAATTGTTTGCACTTATTTTGGCCCTACTTTTTTTAATTTAATTTAGTCGATGTTGAATACATATAATTTTTGTGATTTTAAGAGTAATATAAAAGTATCATGTTTTTTCATTTGTCCTTTCTTTTAATTCACACCGTATTTGAGAGATAGAAATGACATTTCGCGTACCGTATGATTTCGATACCAAATCTATTATATGGTTGCAATTATATTACATATCGTGTAGAATGTAATTGTTACGATTGTAATAGATGACGTTTTGTAAAACTTATAGCGTCGAATACAATTGATATAATTGTAAAATGGATGACATATAATTGTACTTATCCTGTCGAATACAATCGCTACAATTCTTATTCGTGGGAACTTAAGTTAATTACCGGATCAATAATAATCGACACTAAAATCGCCACTAAACCTCCTCTTCTTTCGCGTCGATTTTAAGAAGCTAACCCAGCAAATAGATTATTCGCCACGAAAGTCTACGGTAATGCCGCCAACCACAACAAATACACAATCGACGAAAAAACCTTTCGCGTCGAATATAATCGCCAGGAAATACAAAAATAATCGACGCGAAAAGGTGATTCATACTCGGTTGCGTTGTTAGTCACATCAAAGTCCAATTTAATGGATAACGGTGTATGCTCTCCTTTCGGTGATATCAACAGAATGTCAACTCCGAATCCTCGGAAGTTGGATGCCCCATCAAAATACAAATCCCATGTCTCGGTGTCGGTATGGAATATGTCTTCATCTGGAAAAGCCCAAATATCGGTGTGCCCTTCTTCAGATACGGGACTATCGGCGAGGAATTCGGCTACTATCCGGCCTTTGATGGCTTTTAATGGTACGAATTTGAGGTCGAACTCTGCTAGCATTAAAGTCCATATGGACATCCTACCTGTAATCCCCTAGATTTTCCAATGCAATACAGTGGCGGAAACACTGTAGAAGTGGGATTATAACACACTGTAACTATGTCTTGATAAAATTTAAATGTTAAAGTCAAACATTAGGCCTAAAATAAAATGGCCAAAATTAAACAATCCACAAAGTGGTTTAACAATCCACAAAACAAAATTATTAAAATTAATCGAGCAGGGATCTTGTCTGCCCGCTAGCCCACACCCGGAAACATGCATACCTGTCATGTTAAAAACATAACAGCCACAATCAGTGAGGAGCAACGTCAACATTCTCCCATCCGTATAACAGGATTTTAAAACTGTAATTACTACTATAGAAAAATAGTAAAAATGGAAAACAGTAAAACATCATATTAAAATAAGCTTTCAGTGAAAAACTTCACGTATGAAAACAATATAATAAAAATGAGTTTTCCGAAGAAAACATAAAACATTTGCCAACCTGCAACCAAATTATATCGATAATAATAAAAATATTCAAAATGGCGTTATGGATAGGAGTAGTGTAGACGGTTAGACTTTCACTAGAAGAGTACTAAAAACTAGCTTCGAGAACTTAGTTCAAACAAATCAAACTTCGGTCTCTAACTAGGCTACTCAACCATAATAGAGCGGCGACTTATAAATGCGTGGCCCTAGTTTAAGATAATGCACACCCCTTCTGGGATTACCTGTCAACCAGTTCAACTTATGACGGCGACTTACTGCGAAGCCTAAGCTTAAGGTCAAAATGTACAAAACTCCCGGGATACCTGTCACCCGGTTCAACAACCAATGTACCGATTCCTGATACACTAGCCTTATAGTTGATGGCAAAACTGTAAACCCTGGAATATATTACTGTAACCTCACACTTGTCATTATTCCATAACTCCAAAACAAAGCCATTATCGATATTCAAAAGATATAATCAATATAAATAATATGAGGATAAAAGAAGTAAACATTTATATTCTAAAAGAGGAAACTTTCTACTTTAGGAAACTTCTATTTTTAGAAACTTTACTAAAAATAGCATTATATCAAAATAGTGAAAATATTAGTTCATACTAATACCAAATTTTTAGTAAACGATATAGATTTATAAAACTAATACTTTCGGCCTTAACGATATTAATTATTAAAGTAAGAACATTTGAGTTTATGAAGTTATTGAAATATCGTACAAGTGTATAAAATGATTAAAAATGTCTTAAAATTTTTAATAATACTAATCAGGGTGTTTTCAAAATTTACAAAGATAAAATTCCCTAATTATTATTAGTTACGACAATACAATTACAAATAGGATTTTACGGTCAAATGCCAAATTAAATCTTTTAACGACTTTTATTTAATTAAACCATTGAATATATTTAGAATATGTTAAGGGATGATTTAACTCTTAATGTTTCAGATTTAAATATTTTCAAAATAGCTGGAAAAATAAATCTTTTAGGTAAGCCGAAGCATTTTAACGATAAATCGTAATTTGTCCAAAAATCAATACTTATTAATTAAAGACTTTAATAAATAGTACAAAGATTACGTAAAATAGTTAAAATATATTTATGGACATTCTGTCCAAAAAATAAAATTTTCCAGAATTCTAAAACTCGGTTTTTAAAGCGTTTTCTCGTTAATCGTCTAATCTCGACAATAACGATTAATAAAAATAGTAATTACAAAACGATTTAAGTATTAATATCCAAAAATTATTATTAAACCTAAAAATCATGATTTTCCAGAAGCTACCATTTTTCCTGATTTCCAAAAATTCCAGATTTAATAAATCCCGTCAAAACCGTCTTCAAAACCCGTTTTCACAATTAACGATTCCATTAATAAAACTTATCGTTCCAATCATTTTATTAAGGCACTAAAAATCATAAAATTAAATTTTAATATGAGATCATCAGAATCATAATTATTTCCAGATTTAATCATAGGACCAAAAATCGAGAATTTAAACGACAAACGCGGTTTTAACGATAAACGATCATTTAATGTGATTAATTAATTCATCCACTTAAATATTCCGAAAAATTATGAAAACATTCAGAAAATTCTATTTCATCAGAAAGTTTCACCACGTCAAAAATCAGATTAAAATAAAATGTTTAGGCACTAGAACTAAAAATTGGCTTTTAATCGTTTTTGTCCGATAACGGTAATAATTCAATAATCGATATCAAAAATATAAAAAAATTACTAAATTATTAAAAATCATCAAAAACAACATTTTTCCAGAATATAAACATATATTACATGTTTAGGCCGATTATTACGATTTTACAAATTAATATAACAATTTAATCATTAATCTCGTAAAAGCGATAAAAATATCGAAACATGCGAATTTTCAACTTTTAAAAAAAATTTCCAGATTATAAGACATACATATATTGTCAAAAAGAAAATATAAAAATATACATGCAATCACATAAATAAAATCATGCAATACCGAGTAACAACGACATTACATTCAATCCAAAACCGAGTCTATGATAAATTTGTCGGCTACGGGGTCGACCAAGAATCCTAAATCACATGACATACATGGTACAAAAATACCATGAGAAAACTAAAAGAATCAAGGTAAATTACAATCGAAAATAACATCGATTATTACCTTAACGAAGAGGAAAGAAAGACGATAATTTAGAAGGCGAAAATAGGACGATCAAAGCTTGATTATGGACAAAAATGGCTGCTGAAAATGGGTAGGAATACCAGCCAAAAGAAGGGAGAAAGAAAAGGTTTTTGCTAAAATAAAATGGAAGAATGAATAAAGAGGAAAATGTGAAGAGATAAGGAATGAATGGTGACTTAAAAGTTGATGAAAACTAGGTACATTCACCTCAAAAATTTCAGCCAAGAGTGAATGTGAGAGGAGTGTGAAGAGTTTGTATTAATCCATCAAAAGGAATGAAGAAAGAAAGAAATATCTAATGTTTACCATAATAAAATGAAGTGTATAAAAAAAATGTAGTAGGAGTGAGCCAAGGGGGGTCACGGTCCAAAAGTTGGGAAAATGTCCCAAAATAATTTATAAGTTGATAAAAAGAAAATCGTAAAATTGTTAAAGGTATTTTAAAGCAATTCGAGTAAACCTCGCGTTAGAAAATAATTATTAATGAAACTTCGTAATAAAATCATTAAAGGCTAAATTTTCGTAAATAAAAAAATATTTCTTAGTTGGAAATATTATATAAATGGGTTTAGGCATTTTAGGAAAAGGAATAACTTAAATCCGAGCTTAAAAACGTCAATTCAAAGAGAAATAGAATTCCTCACGGAAAATTAATTAGTTTACGAAGAAAACCAAATAAATGGATTTAAGAGAATTAAAATCTTTAACATTAAAAATAAATATCATTAAACTTAAAACTAAAAATAAAGCTTGGTAAAATGATGAAATACGAGGCCAAAATGTGATAGAGTTATGACGATGTCATAACGGAAAGAATAAAAAAGCTAGAAAAATAGCGGGTGTTACACTACCGTTAAGGATGGGCTTCTCGAATAGGTACTTGATGGGATTCGTTTTGGAAAAAACATGTACTTCGTGACTAAGCATGTAGTGTCGGAGCTTTTTAGTGGCCCAAACCAAAGCTAGGCACGTTTTCTCGAGTATTGTATACTTGCACTCGTATTCCAGGAACTTTTTACTGATATAGTAAATAGCCCGTTCTTCTAAATCGACTGTTGGGCCAGCATAGCCCCCATGGCTGTCTCGGTCGTTGTTAGGTATAACGACAAAGGCAAACCGGGTTGAGGTGGCATTAATACCGGCGGTGCAGGCAGAATCTCCTTGATTTTATCGAAAGTCGTTTGACATTTATCGTCCCACAGTGTTCGTTCTCCTATCTTCAGCTTCTTTAAAATGGGCTCACATACCATGGTTAACTTTGAAATGAACCGGCCGATGTATTGGACTTTCCCGAGAAACCCCCTTATTTCTTTTTCGGTTTTGCGTGGCTGCATCTCGGTAATGGGCTTGATTTTAGCTGGGTCGACCTCGATGCCACGTTGGTGAGAGGCACGATAGGGAGTGCTCTCGGGACAGGCCCCGAGACTCCAGTGGAAGTGGCTAAAGGAAAGAGGGGTTACAAACTCGACTCTATCACGGGACCCTCTAGACTTGGACTCAGACTCCGACTCTGACTCTGACTCTGACTCGGAATCGGACTCGGTATCCGGCATGTCTTCCTCGTTGGTGGTCAGCTTGTAGACTCGTCCTTGGCTGTCGGTCCACTTGATGGTCTTCCTCCAGGCCCTTTTCCCGGTGTCTGCACCAACTTCGGAGATAAGTATAGTTGGGTCGAACCTGTTGCTGCGAAGGATCAAGTTGACCAGTTCTTCCTTAGGAGTAGGGACGACCTTGTCTTCTCCTAATAGGAGCCCCAGCACGGGCTCGGTGTTGTCGCCCTCCTTTGATTCAGCCTGAACGAGAGTGAATATATCATCTGGGATGAAATTGCATTTCCGAGCCGATTTGGCCTCGGGATATATGATGGTGGGTCGGTATAGCCCCACTTGAATAGCCCCGAATACTGGTGTAACGAAGTATTCGGTTAGTTTTGGGCTATAAGGGCCCAAGTAGGTACCCTTGATAATGTTGGTGGCCTTTTGAATACCGGCCCGTACCACGTTTCCTGGGGTTATTGCATACCCCAAGCCAAATCGTGATTCACCGTCGTTTAGGACCTCGATGATCTTCCCAGGTGGAAGATATGGTTTCGAGGTAACTCCCGGTAAATGGCCCAAGTTTTGTAACATCGTATCGATACTAGTAGTGAAGTAGGGCCTGAAGAGATATTCTTCTTCAATCATTCCCACGAAATCAAATCCTCGTGGGTCGGCCCGGCCCGTAGCGTTACAGCTTGCCACGGTAATGGGGGTTGCCTCCAGTGTGACGACACCATCTTGAAGAGGCATCTTGACCTTTCTATGGAGGGTAGAGGACACGGCCTTGACCGCATGGATCCAAGGCCTCCCGAGAAGAAGGTTGAAGGAGGAGGTGACATCAATCACCTGGAACTCCAGCTCTTTTTCGATTGGGCCCGTTATGATTGTTAGTTTAACGGCCCCAGCAACCGGTTTTGGGCTTCCATCGAACGCCTGGATAGTATGCGCGCGGTTGGAAGGTAGTCGGCCTCGGTGATGCCGAGGGCTTTTGCAGTCCTTAAAGGAAGGACATTCACAGAGGATCCATCATATAATAGGGTCATTGGGAGGTATTTCCCTCGGCAGATGACCGTGATGTAAAGGGCCAAGTTATGGGCGGCCCCGAATGGTGGAAGGTCAGACTCGGAGAAGGTGATAAGTGGGCCTTCTTCTTGCGACTTGCCCTTGAGATAGGGCATGATAGTGGCTACCATTTCAGTAGGGGTAACCTGTGAGTTGACCTTAATTTCATCGAGAGCCTTGGTCAGTGCTTCCTGATCTGCTTACGAGCTAAACAGAAGTTGCCATATGGTTAGATCGGTTCGAACCCTCTTCAACTGCCTGACCAGGGCCGTGTCATTGCTTGGTTTTTCAGGGTCAGCTTTCGTCCTGGTAAGTTCAGTGATGGTTGCGGGGGTAGGATGCCCGCTGGTGGCGAGGTGGTGATGGGGACAGCTTCCCCTTTGGCTAGGTAGACATCTTCTTCATCATCGAACCATATCCCGTTAATTTGTGGGACAAATGGGGAAATGAGTGAGAATAGTCAATTACCTCTCCGGTGAATATAACATGAGCACTGAACTGGTTTTCCTTGTTGCTCGGCTTGTCTCCGGGCAAGGGTATTTTCCCGCTCTCGATCGGACCTTGGATCAAATGCTTCAATTTCCAACACTTTTCGGTGTCATGCCCATTACCTCGGTGATACTGGCAGTAGTCCTGGACATTGTAGCTCTTGGATCGTTTCTCCACCGGTACTTCTGGAGTTGGGCCTATCGGTTGGATTAGGCCCTTTGAAGATAGCCTTTGTAAGGCGTATGTATAGGTAGTCCCTATATCAGTGAATACCCGAGTTGGAGTATTTTTTTTGGATGAGGTGTCTAGCAAATTCACCTCGTCAAAGATGTTGCGGGTTGCAGCTAGGGATGGCAACGGATCCGGGATCCGATCCGGATCCGCAAGATCCGGTCCACACGGATCGGATATGGATCCTAAATTTTGAGATCCGTTGGATATGGATCCGGATCCGGATCCGCTATCTTTAAACGGATCCGGATCTGGATCTTAATAAATAAATCCGGATCCGGATCCGCAAATCCGTTTTATTAAAAAATTAACAATAATAAAAAACTTAGAACTTTAATTTGTCTTTTTTTGGTTATTTCTAAGACTCTTTTTTTTAGTTTATTAATCGTTGATTATAAATCTTTATATTAAATTTTATTTGTAAAATTATGAAAATTAATATGGACGTAAATACATATTAATTAAAAAATTTGTAGAATTTAAGTAAGAAATTGGATCCGCGGATCCAATCCGGATCCGGTCTAGATCCGGCGGATCCGGATCTGGATCTACATTTTTTAGATCCGTCGGATCCGGACCGGATCCGGATCCGCTACTAGGAGTGCGGATATGGATCTGGATCCATGCGGATCCGGTCCGGATCCGGTCCGTTGCCATCCCTAGTTGCAGCTGCAGGTGTGGGCTTGCTGATGGATGAACTAGCCCCTTGATATCCCTTGGTAGAGGCCTTAGTAAGGCTCTCTAACCTCAAGTCATCCTCGATCCTTGTCCCCATTTCGGTTAAAGTGGCAAAGTTGGGGATGACGGTGTACCGAAGATGGACCCGGTGAGAAGGGAGGAGGTTCTTGACAAAGGTCTCCACTAGTACTTTCTCGTTGGGCTTATCGACCAACTTCACACTTTCGGCCCTCCACCTTTGAAGGTATTTAGTGAAACCTTCTTTGGGCTCTTGGGCCATGACTTCCAGAGTACGCATCGTAGTCTGGATCTCGGTATTATCAGCGTAATTCCGAGCGAATTATGTTGCCACATCGTCCCAAATCTTGTACTTCTTGGAATCGAGCCTGTAGTACCAGGCTTTCGGGTGCTTCTCGAGGGAAGAAGCAAACAAATGCTCGAACATGGTGGATTTCACCCCCTTGACAGCCATGAACTCTTTGAAAGCCCGAATGTGATGAACCGGCTCTTCAGTACCCTCAAACATCGATATTCCCGTAAGGTTGAGGTTGGCGGGTAACTCATCATTCAGAGGCGAGTGGGAGCGAGCATTCTCCGTATGGATCGAGTTGCTTGTTGACAAGTGGACTTGTTCATCAAGCTTGCGAACGACACAGATTAGTTCAGCTATGGGCCCGGTGGGCTCCGATCCCGCGACAGGAGTCCCTTTCTCCACGGCGCTCAAACGGGTGGCAAGGGTCGTCTGGTCGGTCTGGATGGCAGTCAATTGGGTCTCGATTTTGGCCAGTGTGGTGGTCAGTTGATCCAGAGTTCCTTGCATTTTCTGGCGTCTGGTTAACGGTGGCCCGTCTGTAAGAATATCCCGTAATCAGAAATTAGCCCAAACCCTGGAATAAAAAGTACATCCCGAGCAAAGGAAAGACTGAAAATGAAATGACTCGGGAAAGACACCTAGACGGGTGACTTGTTAAAGGTGGGCCTTTTTTAGGATGCGGCAATGTGGGTCGGGTCCTGTACGAAGGAAGGTCCACGTGAGACGTCCCCAGACTTTGGACTCGATTGTGCAAATGGGTCTTCCCTTGTAGGAGTATGTCCTACGTAGGTGGGCCATGTCTTAGTCAAATAAGGCGGACTGGGATAGGGAGGAAACTCGTGATGTAAGATCAACGGAGTTCCGATGCTAGAGACTTTTGACGACTCACGACACGACCCGACACTGCTAAATATGGGAAGTCCTAAGAAGAGTAAAGTTTTGAAAAGTAATTTTTTGGGGAAAATCCCAAAAAAAACAGAAGAGGGCCCGACTTTTCGAAAGTCGGGAAAAAAATGTATCGGGCCACAATTTTGAAAGTTCAAAAATATTTTCGAGTTTTGAAATGGGCAGAATACTGGCTAGAAATGGGCTATTTTGAGTAAAATCATAGGTCCTAAATTCGGTATACGTCCCGGGTTTTGAAATTGGATATTTTGATAAAAAAGATGCAATTTTTGAAAATGACAGTTTTTGAAAGACGACCTTAGAAACCATGTAGCACATAGTCACGCAAGCATTATAATGACGCCATGTATGCTCTACACTAAGTCTCGGTCGGTCTATATATAAAGGTCTATACCAGTGCACATAGCCTATCCGTGAATCGGGACGGACTTCCTAAGTCGAGTTGAGCTTAGAACATGCCGTGAAACCCATACGAATCGACTATGAACACCTTTGACATATCCATATTGGAGTACATCACGGTATAGTGGGACGTCGGTCACCAGTACCGGCCCGGGTAAATATGGGGTTATGCATGAACCGTAAAACTAAAACGCGTATTGTACTAGTCAAACGATTTCTATTCAAGTCTCACCCTGAGGATGTTGATGGTAAGTCACACATCAGTTAATCCCCAACGGAGTCGCGTAAATAGATTACAAATACAGGGGCGGAATACAACTCGTAATTAAAATACAACTGTGGACATGACATAGGTCCACCCCGACGCGGCCACGCGCATGTTTGGTGAGGCGAATGAATCTCCATATGAGATGGGTCGAATTGAAATTTAAATCGAAGTGGACTCGCCACCGAACTTTGTGGGAGTTCGGCCCATTCGAACCCACTCTATATCTTAATGGGCCATGCACAAAGTACGGCCCATTCGGATGTCAGAGTTTATTGGGCTCGTCCCTTTGCATTTGATACTGATACCGACATTATCGGATACCGTGTATTGAATGACTCTCGTGCGCCAACGGTTTTGGGCATCCGGAAACCGAGGTTCCGAGTAAGGGGTGAGGGTACGTGTTGGGAAGTTCACAAAGAACACCCAACCCCGCCCGCACGTTAGTGGCCTCTATTAAGATATTGTTTGATGTTTTAATACGCGTGTTAGCAATACAATGAGATGATATGCAAACATTGTTTTGACTAAACATGCGAGAATTTGAATGGGTTGCTAAATCGATTTAATGCATCTAAAATTAACGTCAAAGTTGTATTTAGCATGCGAGATTCATTTTATTACAATAAAATGAATAACGGAAATAAATCGAAAAGACATAAACAAACAAGATAGTAACGGTAATAACGATAATAACGATTTGCAAATAATATAAAATTCTATAGAATGATGTAAACGACACGATGCATGATTTTTAGAAAGTAATATTTCACGTGATTGACTTGACACGTGTTGGCCGAGGTCACGAAAATATTTTATCGAGACTCGAAATATGTTTAGGGCACACGGTTTTGACGTGATGAAAGGACACTCGATCGAGTCATTGAAGGACTCGACCGACTGTGCCTCGGAAAAGGGGTCTGCCTAGAGTTTGAGGTGCCACTCGATCGAGTCATGATGTGACTCGACCGAGCAAGCGGCCAATCGATCGAGTCATTGCGAGGCTCGACCGAGTAGTTCTCAAAGAACCTTCTGCCTCGGTTTTTGGGGTGCCACTCGATCGAGTGGGCTAGGCACTCGATCGAGTGCCCCCTGTACGAAATACAGTTCGTTTTGCAATTTGTATTGATTTCGAAATTGCATTTTGATTTTGATAACTCGTTGATTTTGTTAAATCAGGCAGAAATATCGTATGATTTATGCTCGATTAGGACTTTGCTACTTGTCGTATCCGATATTCGATTATTGAATCGATATCGAATATTTAGAGGGAAGTCTAAAAAAACGTTTATAAGTCGTTTTAAACCAAACTAAATAAATTCTCCGTGTTTATAGTGTCATTTTTAATTCCTTCGAATTATGAGACAACTATTTTTTAGCATCAACGAATTCGCATTGGTTAGATTTGTTGACTAGTTCGCTTAGATACGACATCCAATTATTGAATTGGCATCGAATCTAAAGAAAGACGCTTTACGATTACTTGAAATAAAAAGGACTTGATTCCCTCCGCATCTCGACATCTTAACGAATCCTTGCGGATTATATGATGTCGGATCCGCATCAACGGGTTTCGACTTAAATAAAAGACGTTTTATTTGAAATAGTTTTAAAAATCGATGAATATGTGATGTTGAAGACGATGACAACAACGTAATTAATGACGCGACGAAAATAAAAAAACGATCTTGTTGACGTTGACTCGCTTCAACAATCAAGCGTTCGGGGTGTCGAGGTAAGCGACCGGCAACGTCGGGTGAAACACCCTTGTATATTCGGATTTCCTTATCCCGTCATCTTTCGCGCTCGACACGAATTAGCGAGTACTTTAATATCTTGATACTAATAATATTATCGATACTAGAAATAAAAAAATGAAAAAAAAGACGAGCAAAGACGAGGAAGATTGACGCGAGAGAGGAAGAGAAGAAGAGGGAATAAAGCGGGTTTATTGCACCCTCAACCTACATGTTTCGTATTCTCGGACAGGACTCATTTAATTGTGGTTTGAGCACAGGAGTATCGAGGTTACGTTGGTTGAGTTAGGGTGGTTTCGGGTTCGCTAGATGCTAGGGTTGTAAGTAGTAGAGATCGGAAGATTAGGGTTGTAAAGTTGTGTTGTAAAAGGGTTGCAAAAGGGAGGTATTTATAAGAAATTTACCCCACCCGACCTAAAGCTAATCGAACGAGTACCCTGCTGACTCGATCTAGTGGCCCAACGTAGACGCAGACCGGGCCTGTTGAAGGCCCACTCGATCGAGTGGGCTGACACTCGATCGAGTGGGTCAGCTGGAGCAAGAGGTCCGGGTTTTTGGACCTTGGGTTGGATATTTTTGTAGACCTTTTATTTGGGTTGGGTTTTTGTGACTCGGAAGCGGTTTTGACCGGGGTTTGACCCGATCGCTAAAAGTCGGTTCTATTTTCGGTGTCGGTTTTGACCCAAATTAGTCTTATTTGATTGGAAATGACCCGTTGGGCCTGAATTTGAGGTCAGTTTTGTGAGATTTGTACTCCGTAAAAAGCCCAAGCCAGAAACTAATGGTTTCGAGCCCATATCCGAGCGCGTAGAAACACGTTTGCGTCCGATCATCATCGGGTATTTTTTGGAAACTTCTATAGACACCTAGCAGCCAAATGTGGGTGTCTACAATAGGAATCAGCGCGGGAGGAGCGACAACTCTGGTTTGACTCGGCTTAGACTCTCCTAAGACAAACATGTAGGATGCGATTCTCGGAGTGACTGTGATTAATCGCTCCATCGGAGAATAACCCCCAGGTGAGACTAAAGACTCTTATAGGACTCAGATGGTGTGACATCTAAGTTACTCAAAAGTGAGAAACGTGAGACAACACGTGTAAGACATGACCATTAGAGCAACGTGATTGATCGCTCTGCTGAAGGGTAGCCCCCGAGTAGGATCGAAGGTTTTGTTAAGACTCGAGTGTCGGACGAGTGACCCTTAAATGTAAGGATCACAAACCTTTTGTTATAGGGCTATACCCTGTAAAAGGTTGACTCGGCCTCGAGGAGAAGCAGGCGGGGTAAAGGAAGAAACTTGCGATGTGAGATCGGCAGAGTTCCAACGCTAGAGACCCTTGACTTGACTTCAAAAAGGATGGCCCTGTGATTAGGGTAGACCCTTAAGTTAAAGAACTCTTGAGTTGGGATGACTCGACTAACGGATCGAAAGATGGGCGAAAATTCCCTTAGGAAAGGTCGTGGGGACCATCCTACTAGAGGATAAGATCGTGTGGGACTTTCTAGTTAGGACTCGAGTGTTTAGACGAACCTTCCATTTACGAGTGTATGACTCGTGTTGGTTGGTTATGCCTTTAGAGAAAGGCGGACTGGGATGGGCAAGAAACCCGTGATGTAGGATCGACGGAGTTTCGACGCTAAAGACCTTCGACGGATTATGAAAAGATCAGATCCGACACATGGTAGGTCCTATAATAAGGAAGGTTTTTGAAAAATGATTGAATTTTGAAAATGGAGAGGACGGTCGTGAAATTGGTAGTGGGCCAATAGGACCGGGCATTTTGAAATGTTAGATTGGTTGCGAGTAATTTCGTGTTTTGAAAGTTTAGGAGGTGATCCCGTCTTATGAAATTGGCAGCATGCCGACAGGACCGAGTTTTTTTTTTGGAAAAGTTGAATATTTGGAATTTTGAAAATTTGAATATCAAAAATAAATTTTGGAAAATTTGAAAATCGAAAATAAGATCCCAAAGTTTTGAAAATCGAAAACGGCATCTCAGAGATTTGAAAATCGAGAATGGCATTTCGAAAATTTGAAAATCGCGAATGGCATCATGAAGATTTGAAAATCGAAATTGAATTTTGAAATTTTGAAAATTGAAATTGAATTTTGAAAATTCGAAAATCGAAAGGGGATCGGATATTCGAAATTTGAAATGGGCCAACCCCGTTTTCACGGTTTAGGCTGTTCCCATTTCGCTCGGTGAGCTGGGTTCAGAACGTCGTGAGACAGTTCGGTGAATTTCTCATTTTTTTGGGGGGGGGGGGATAAAGACTGATCAAAAATTGGGATTTTTAAAAATAAGGAATTGGCATGTCGGCTAGAAAATAGGCTTATTTTGAGTCAAATCTTAAGTCTAATTTTCGGCAGTATTCCGAGATTTTGAAAAGACGGGTCCCGAAAAGGACGGTATTTCGGGTTTTTCAAAATTTGGTATTTTGGAAAGATGTGTGACAATTTTTGAAAAATGACACGGAGACCAAGTAGCACATAGTCAAACAAGGATTATGATGACACCATGTATGCTTTACACTAAGTCTTGGTCGGTGGAAATCGGGTCTATACCAACACCGATAGCTCCCTCGTAAATCAGGACGGACTTCCTAAGCCGTGTTGGTCTTAGAACATGCCGCAAAACCCATACGAGTTTGGCCATAGATGTCTTTAGCGCACTCATTTAGAAATGCACCGCGGTATAGTAGGACGTCGGTCATAAGTAACCGGCCCGGGTAAAAATGGGTTATACATGAACCGTAAAACTAAAGCGCGTATTGTACTAATCGAACGATTTCTCCTCGAGTCTCACCCTGAGGATCCCGATGGTAAGTTACACATCAGTCTTCCCCAGCGGAGTCGCCAAATTGTGGACATGACATAGGTCTACCCCGACGCGGCCACGCGCGGGTTTGGGTAGGCGAATGAATCTCATGTGAGATGGTTCTTGGGTTGAAATTTAAATCAAAGTTGGAGTCGCCACCGAACTTTGTCGAAGTTCGGGCCCATTCGAACTCACTCTATATTTGGTGGATCGTGCATAAAGTACAGCCCACTTCGATACTAGAGCTTGTGGGGTTCGTCCCTTTGCATTACGACCGATACCGAGTTTTCGGGTATCGTATATTGAATGACTCTCGTGCGCCAACGGTTTCGGACATCCGGAAACCGAGGTTCTGAGTAAGGGGTGAAGGTACGTGTTGGGAAGCCCACAAAGAACACCCAACCCCGCTTGCATTTAGCGGCCTCTACTAAAATACCGTTCGAGTTTTTAATACGCGCGCTAGTGATTCGGTTGAATATTATGCAAACAACATTTTTTGACCTCGCATGTGAAAAATTGAATAGGTTTCTACGTCGATTTAATGCATTTAATTAACGTCGAAGTGATTTAGCATGCGAGGTTCGTTTTAGTACAATAAAACAAACAACGAAAATAAAAGCGCGTAAATAGATTACAAATACAGGGGCGGAATACAACTCGTAATTAAAATACAACTGTGGACATGACATAGGTCCACCCCGACGCGGCCACGGGCGGGTTTGAGGAGGCAAATGAATCTCATGTGTGATGGATCTCGGGTTGAAGTTTAAATCGAAGTTGGAGTCGCCACCGAACTTTAAGGGAGTTCGGCCCCATTCGAACCCACTCTATATCTTGGTGGGCCGTGCACAAAGTACGGCCCATTTGGATCTCAGAGTTTATAGGGTTCGTCCCTTTGCACTGCGATACCGATACCGACAATATCGGTTACCGAGTATTGAATTACTCTCGTGCGCCAATGGTTTCGGGCATCCGAAAACCATGGTTCTGAATAAGGGGTGAGGGTACATGTTGGGAAATTCACAAAGAACACCCAACCCCGCCCGCACTTAGCGGCCTCTACTAAGATATCGTTCGATTTTAGAATACGCCGTTAGTAATTCGGTTGAAATGTTATGCAAATAGTATTTTCGATTAAACATGTGGATTATGTTTGATCTACGTCGTTTAATGCATCTTTGAATTATGTCAAAGTTTGTATTTAGCATGCGAGGTTCGTTTTAGTACAATAAAACAAACAACGAAGATAAAGCGCCAAAATAGAAACAATTGAGTTAGTAACGATAATAACGGTTTGTAAACGGATTAGAATGATACAAGAAGACACGATGCATGGTTTTAAAAAGAGTGGGACATGTGATGGACTTGACACGTGTTGACCGAAGTCATAAAAATATTTGATAAGGCTTAATGCATGTGAAGGGATCACGATTGGTGCGTGAATGAGACCACTCGGCCGAGTCATGGAGAGACTCGGCCGAGTGCCCCGTTTAAAAATCCTTCTGCCGGTTTTTGGGGGTGCCACTCGATCGAGTGCCTCCTGTACGAACAATAGTTCGTTTCAAAATTTGGCAATGATTTCGAAATTGCTTTTAATTTTGAAAATCGGTAATTTTGCTAAGTCGCGTAAACATATAATATGATTTATACTCGACTTAATTTTTGATATTCGTCATATTCGATATTTGATTACGGAATCAATATCCAATATTTTGAACGAATTAGAAAAGACGTTCATAGACGTTTTAAATGGAACTATTTCTTTTAGACATAATATTCGACTATGGAGTCGAAATCGCATCTTAAGAATAGACGTTTTATTTGTCTTTGATTAGAACGAAAATCGATTCCCTCCGCGTCACGACATCGTAACTAATCCTTACAGATTGTGTGATGTTCGATTGGCATCAACAGGTTTCGTTCTAACCTTAAAAAGATTTAGTACGCCTAACGATAAATTTCCGCGATCACTCTGGGCCCTTGAGTGTTTAGGGCGGCGCTCCTCGAAAAGGTGCCACCTCTGTTACGACTCGTAAAGGGATTAGGAAGATCTTAGAACGGGATTTATCTTTAAGTATACTCGCTGTGAATTTGTTTAGATAAATCGATTGTATGTGCGTTAATTAAGTAGTAATAATAATAGCGTTATTAGAAACGAGAAAAAGAAAGAATACTAAAAAAACGAAAAAAAGAAGAAGGCGAAGACGAGAGAGACGAAAAAACGAGATAAAGGGAGAGAGAAAAGGAAGAAAACGGGGTTGAATTTGGCACCCTCAACCTACATGCCTTGTACTCTCGGAACGGGGCTCGTCTAGCTGTGGCTTAGGCACGGGAGCGTCGAGATAATGCGGATGAGTTATGCCGGTTTATGTGTAGAGATGAAAGGTTGTAAAGTGTGTTGTAGAATTGTCGTTGTAAAGAGGTGTAACGGTGTAAAGTGTTAAGAAGAGGTGTAAAAGTTGTATATATCATGTGTATTGTGTTTGAGGGAGGTGGGGTATTTATAGGAAAATACCCCGGCTTTGGATAGAGAAAGCTCGGTTTGGGTGAAGGGAAACACCCGGTTTTGGGATAAGATAAAGTTCCGGTTTTGGATAAAAAGAGGTCACTCAATCGAGTGGTGTATGGCACTCGATCGAGTGCCCAGTCTGACACTGGTTCTCGTGGGTTTTATGAGCCTACTCGACCGAGTGGGCCGGTCCACTCGATCGAGTGGGTCTGGTCGGGTGGAAATTCTTTTTAGAGATAGAATTTTATCTCTAATGGAGTTGTTTTTTGTAGTTGATTTTTGTGTAGTCTTTGACTTCGAGTCAGACTTTCGAAGTGGCACAACTGATTTTTATGACTTCGAGTCAGACTGATTTTTATCTCTGACCGGGGTTTGACCCGGTCGCCAAAAGACGGTTTTGCCCTTGGTGTCGGTTTTGACCCAAATTAGTCTTATTTGATTGGAAATGACCCACTGGGCCAAGATTTGAGGTTGGTTTTGTGAGATTTGTACTCCATAAAAATCCCAAGCCAAATGCTAACGATTTTGAGCCCATATTCGAGTATGTTAAAGCACGTTTGTGTCCGATCATCATCAGGTGTTTGTCAAAAACTGCTATAGACACCTGGCAGTCAAATGTGGGTGTCTACAGATCCCCCACTCTGACTGAGGCTTGGACAAGGCGAAAGTCAGAGTAGCTACCAGGCCAGTCAAGGATCAAGACCCGGTAGACTTCCGGTCTGGTCGTTTATAGTCCATTAGACTTGCGTAAAAGGGCTCGCCAGCCATAAGATAGAAATCATACCTGAGTGGATGTTGACAGTTCTGTGGGGAGTTGGACTTGCCTTTGAAATCCTTGGTGTACCTGTATGTAGGTACATCCCGTGCTGCTTTTAAGAGAAATGTTGCCTTGGGCTTTCCGCTGGGGAATTTAGTGAGTTGCGCGGGCTTGCTTCTTAAGCATTGAGTTGTACCTGTGTATGGTTATAAAGTTTTGCATGCAATATGTAGGTGAAAGTGACTCACGCTGGGGAATAAAAATTTCGAATTTTTTGGATTTTTTCGAATTTTTTTTTTTTTTAAATCTGAAAATTTTGATTTCTTTGAAAAGTAATAGGAATGCTCGGGATGATTTTATTCCTGTACTAACATGAGGAAACTGGGATTGGGCTTGTATGCCTAGACCCATCAGTTTAAGGAATCCTAAAGGTAGGAGGATTATCAGGGCTAAGCGTTATAAATACCCATCTCCTGTTGTAGTTTTCTCATAACTCCCCACAATCTCTTCTTCCTAACAAAAGAGAACTCCTATCTTTTTCAAGAAATCTAGCCATGGGAATTAAGCGTTTGACCGAGATGTTGCAAGATTGGTCCCGATGCTTTAGGGACGCGGATAAGGTAGCTTTAAATCAGACGGGTATTTCTCAATTGTTCAGGATCCGTCAGATGCAGGTGGATTGTTACTTTCTTGATGCTTGTCTGTTCTATTGGGACGATACATATTATGTTTTTGCCCTTCCCCGGGGAGAGATTTGTCCTATACCCGAGGAAATTGCTGCTGTAGGAGGATGGAACTCTTTACTTTGTCCTGCTATCCCGTTTTCAGTTCACGATCCCAGGAGGAAGCTACAGGAGTTTTTAGGACTCTCCCATATGGAGGTATCCCGCATGACGGAAAGGGATAATATTTCTTTGCTTGACTTCGCCGAAAAATTTATGAACCTACACGATGTCCGAGTCCGGCTGGCCCATAGCCGTAGGGCTTTTGCTTTCTGTATGCTCCACGTTTATGCCCATGAAGGTCACATGGATTTGTTGTCGTGTATGGGCAACGTTCGACTTTTCCCTGTGGTTGATCTGATGGAGACAGAGCATAGTCCGTCTTGGCTGATTACAAGGAAATTATCCAGGGCCTGGATAACCGCAAAATGGATTCGTCGGTTCGTTTGACCGGGAGCACCCGTCTATTACAGGTATATCGCATCGGATTTTTCTGATTTTTCTAATTTTTTTAATTTTTCGATTTTTTTTCGCGATATTCTGCTACAGCAGGCACTCGATCAAGTCACTCTGGCACTCGATCGAGTGACTTTATTAACAACCCACTGCCCGATTTCAGGGGTGTCACTCGATCGAGTGACCTCTAGGCATTCGATCGAGTGCCCCTAGGCGGACGTCGATTTTGCCTCGAGAACTCATATTTTTGTTTCTTTTTTCAGCTTTGGTTATTTGAGAGGCTATCGATCATAGATCCTCCTCTTGACCCAAGTCGATACCGACATAATCAGGTGATGACAAGGAGACGGGCTATTGATTTTTCTCGCCACACCACTCAGAAATATTGGGTCGAAGTGCTGTCTTTTCATAGCGGTCTGTTGATCCGATGGGTGGTGCCACGGTGGCTTATTTACTTTTGGATGGGTTTGGCACCGAGGGACAAGGCTCGTTATCAGGTAATCTTGTCCTTTAGACAGACAGTTCACCTTTACCCCGATCGCATAATTAGGCAGTATGGTCGGTCTCAGAGAATCCCGAAAATCGAAGCAGTTGTGAGTGAATCTACCCAGCTTACTGATGTAATGTGTGACACCTGGATGCAACGATAGTATACTCGGCCCACTTAGTCTATTTCCAAGTCTCTTCATTCAATTTAGGTTTCAGACTCTTACGTGAAATGGACGAGAGCAAATTCTGCCAAGGCCCGAGCTACTTTAAAAGTTGATGAAGCTTTTGACCTGCTTCGTAGGGAGCAAGCTAAGGACAACAGAAGCTTCTTTGACGAAGGTGACACCCCAGCTACACTGGTTCGTCTAATGTCAGGTCAGAGGGGGAGAACTAGGACTCAAGCTGAAGGGTCCAGTGCTAGAGGTGCGCGGGAAAGAGTGAGCCCCCAGACCGACCTGGAAAGGAGACTTGGTCCGAAGCTGGCAGTTCAGGACCGACTTGGTTCTCGAGACGGGCTACCTGAGCACGTGCGGGCTCGCCTTGGACCGGTTACGATGGTAGAAGACCCGCTATCGAAGAAACGGGTTCAAGCAAAGGAGGTTCTCCTTGTGATCCGGGAACGCTCGCCCCCGCCCCGGCGACATCGAGCTCCGCGCGACCCAAAAGACAAAGAAAAGGGCAAAATGCCCTGAATACAAGTCTCCTTAGTTTTATTATTTAAATAATACTATTATTTTTGTGGTGTGCTTTTGTTGTTTTATTGTGTGATGTAATTTTTGAAATTCCCGAGTTTATCGGGTTTTTAGTTAATAAAAGACATATTAATGAATACCGTTCCTGTCTTTTCGTTATTGTGATGGTTTTGCCCTTTGAGGGGCTGCCTACATATCTACAATTACTTCGGGCTTAGATTTTTGCAATTTCGAAATACACCAGGACTATTAGTTCGAGGTGCGCGCGACAGTAGGATAAATAATCCTAACTTATTGACTTGCTTATAATTTTGAAAATTTATAAGAAGATAAATTTTTATAAACTTTTTGCAAATGACATTGAGATAAGGTTTAGGGGTAGTAACGCTTTAGCTGGTCCAAGTTGGTTTGGTTGACGAATTCATTCTCGTCCAAGTCTGTCAACATCACTCCTCCTCCTGATAAGATCTTCTTCACTAGATACGTCCCAGCCTAATTGGGTTTGAATTTTCCCCTTGGGTCAATTGGCAGTAATGCGCAGACCGATTTGAGAACCAGATCCCCTTCTTTGATATTTCTGGGACTAACTCTTTTATTGAAAGCCCGTTGTATCCTTTTCTGGTATATTTGAATATTGTTGAGGGCCCGGGACCGCCGTTCGTCCAAAAGAACTAACTAGTCATATCGAGCTTGGACCCAATCTGCTTCAGGCACTTGGCTTTCCAGTAGAATCCTGAGAGACGGTATTTTCAGCTCAACTGGTTGGACTGCTTCCATTTCGTACGTCAAATAATATGGAGTTGCTCCGGTTGCGATGCGAATTGACGTTCGGTATCCCCATAGGGCGAAAGGTATTTTGTCGGGCCAGTCCCGGTAATTATCAACCATCTTTTTAAGTATGGTGACAATTGTTTTGTTAGCTGCCTCTACCGCTCCATTTGTTTGGGGACGGTAAGGCGAATATGTGTGCCTTTGGATTTTATATTTTCCTAGCAAAGTAGCGGTTTCAGCTTGGAAATGCGTCCCGTGGTCACAGATGAACTCGTGCGGGATCCCGTATCGGCATATAATCTTGTTTTGAATGAACTTAGCAACGTCCTTATCGTTCAAAATTCGGTACGACTCGGCTTCGACCCATGTGGTGAAATAGTCAATAGACACCAAAATGAAACAGTGACCTCCCATCCCGGAAGGGTTTACTTTCCCGATTATATCAATTCCCCGCGTCGAAAACAGCCATGGTGATGTCATGCTATATAGTAGGAATGACAGCATATGTTGCACGTTGGCAAAAATCTGACAGTTATGACAGTGTTTGACATATAACTGGCAGTCGGTTTCCATACTATTCCAGTAATATCTGAGTCTCATGATTTTCCAGACCAACATCTGGGCATTCATATGTGGACCGCATTCACCATCGTGTACCTCGGCCATAACCTTCTCAGCTTGTATCTTATCGACACATAGGAGGAGAGCCCCATGTGCCATCTTTTTGTATAATTGTCCGTCATCTGTACGGAGGAACTGGGTTGCCAATCTCTGTAGGGCTTTCTTGGCCCGGTTTTCAGTTCCCGGAGGATATTCTCCCGTTGTTAAGTAGGTTAGAACAGCCTGATACCAAGGTTCTGGATCGGTTATCTCGATGTCTTGGATAACGTGAATATATGTCGGCTTGGACCGTCTTTCGACGCAAATCGGCATGCTGGTTACGTGCTCCGGGATATTCAATAAGGTTGCCAGTTTTGAGAGTGCATCCGCGAACTGATTTTCTTCCCGGGGTAGATAAATGTATTCCACCTTTTGGAATTGTATTTCGAGAACCCTTACTCGCGCCTGATAGGCCACGAGATTGGCGTTCCGAGTCTTCCATTTTTGGAGAGCTTAGTTCATGACTAGAGATGAGTCACCGTGGACTCGGAGGTTTACTACTTCTAAGTCAGCGGTGGCTTGCAACCCGTGAATGCATGTTTCATATTCGGCTGTGTTGTTAGTCACATCAAAATCTAGTTTAATGGATAACGGTGTATGCTCTCCTTTCGATGATATTAACAGAATGCTGACTCCGAATCCTCGGAAGTTGGATGCCCCGTCAAAATACAAATCCCATGTTCCGGTATCAGAATGGAATATATCTTCATCTGGGAAGGACCAAGTATCAGTGTGCCCTTCTTCGGTTATGGGACTATCTACGAGGAACTCGGCTACTACCCGGCTCTTGATAGCTTTTAGTGGCACAAATTTGAGGTCGAACTCTGCCAACATTAAAGTCCATCTAGACATCCTGCCGTTGAGAATGGGCTTTTCGAGCAGGTACTTGATAGGATCCATTTTGGATAATATATGTACCTCATAACTGAGCATATAATGTTGAAGCTTCTTGGTGGCCTAGACTAGGGTTAGACATGTTTTCTCGAGCATTGTATACTTGCATTCGTACTCCAAGAACTTTTTGCTGATGTAGTAGATAGCTTGTTCTTCCGAGTCGACTGTCTGGGCCAGCATAGCCCCCATGGCTGTCTCGGTCATTGTTAGGTATAACGACAAAGGCAAACTGGGTTGAAGAGGTATTAATACCGGTAGGGCAGACAGGATCTCCTTGATTTTGTCGAAAGCCGCTTGACATTTTCCATCCCACAATGTCTGTTCTCCTATCTTCAGTTTTTTGAAGATCGGCTCACATACCATGGTTAGTTTTGAAATGAACCGCCTGATATACTGAACTTTCCCGAGAAACCCCCTTATTTCTTTTTCGGTTTTAGGTGGTTGCATCCTGGTGATGGCTTTGATTTTAGCTAGGTCAACCTCGATACCGCGTTGGCTAACGATATGACCCAGTAATTTGCCAGATGTTACCCCGAAACTACACTTTTGAGGGTTTAAACTCATGTTGTATTTGCGTAGTCGAGTGAAAACTTCCTTAGGGCTGCGATGTGCATGCTTCGGTCTTTGGACTTGACAATCATGTCATCTACATAAACTTCCACTTCTTTATGCATCATTTCGTGTAATAAGATTGTGGCGGTTCGCTGATAGGTGGCCCTGGCGTTGATTAGACCAGATGGCATAACGGTGTAACAGTAAGTACCCCAAGGTGTAATGAAGGTGGTCTTACGTATATCTTCTTCTACCATTTTGATTTGATTGTACCCGGCATACCCGTCCATAAACGATAGAAGGGCATCATCGGCCGTGTTGTCTACCAGTATATCGATGTGTGGCAGCGAAAAGTCGTCTTTCGGGATTGCCTTGCTAAGATCCCAAAAACCTACGCATACCCGCACCTTATCGTCCTTCTTAGGTACCGGCACGATGTTTGCAACCCAGTCTGGATATTCAGACACTTGTATGAAGCCTGCTTTGAACTTCTTATCAACTTCTTCTTTTACCTTGAGAGACCATTCGAGCCTCATTCTTCGAAGCTTCTGCTTTACCAGTTTACACCCGTCTTTGATGGGTATACGGTGTTCAGCTATTTCCCGATCTATCCCTGGCTTGTCCTTGTAGGACCATGCGAAGACATCCTCGAATTCTTGGTGGAGGCTCGTGAATTGTTGTCTCTTCTCGGGATCTAGGGATAAACCTAACTTAAGCATCTGAGGTTGTAAGGTGGCTCCCACATTGATGGACTCGGTTTCTTCGATTATCGGGTCTCGGGATTCCCTTTGTTCTAGTTGCTCGATTAGTTGCGGAGGCAAGGATACCTCTTCGTCGGGTTTCTCAATGTCATTGCGTATAAAGTTTTTGAAATTGAAAGCATTTTGAAAGTAAGACAAGTCATAAGCAGAACGGTTATCGTTATTATTGATAGTGAATTTAGAAAACAGCTCAAAGAGAGCGGCCTTTGATCGTTGGTCAATTGCGGAATTGGGAGTGCCCTCGGGACAGACCCCGAGGCTCCAGTGGAAGTGACTATAGGAAGAGGGGTTACAGACTGAACTCTAGCACCAGACTCCCTAGACTCGGACTCTGACTCTGACTCTGACTCTGACTCTGACTCGGTATCCGGCATGTCTCCTTCACCGGTAGTCAGCTTGTAAACTCGACCCAGGCTATCGGTCCACTTGATGGTCTTCCTCCATGCCCTTTTCCCGGTGTCAGAATCGATTTCAGAGATCAGCTTCGTTGGATCGAACTTGTTGATGCGGAGGATCAGGTTCACCAAGTCTTCTTTTGGGGTCGGGACAGCCTTATCTTCCCCAAATAGGAGCCCCAGCATAGGCTCTGCATTGTCAGCACCCTCCTTGGATTCAGCCTGGATTAGGGCGAATATGTCATCCATGGCCTCCCGAGAAATAGGTTGAAAGAGGAGGTGACATCGATCACCTGAAATTCGAGCTCCTTTTCAATTGGGCCCATTATGATCGTTAGTTTCACGGCCCCAGCAACCGATTTCGGGCTTCTATCAAAAGCCTGGATAGTCTGCGCCGTTGGGATGTAGTCGGCCTTGGTAATGATGAGGGCTTTAGCGGTCCTTAAGGGAAGGACATTCACAGCAGACCCGTCGTCAATTAGGATCATCGGGAGGTATTTTCCTTGGCAGATCACCGTGATGTATAGGGCCAAGTTATGGGTGGCCCCGAACGGTGGTAGGTCGGACTCGGAGAAGGTGATGAGTGGGCCTTCTTGTTTGGACTTACCCTTGAGATAGGGCATGATAGTGGTTACCATTTCAGCAGGAGTAACCAGTGAGTCGACCTTGATTTGATCGAGAGCCTTAGTCAGTGCCTCTCGATGTTCTTGTGAGCTAACCAAAAGTTGCCATATGGTGAGATCAGCTCCAGCCCTTTTTAGTTTCTTGACTAGGGTCATGTCGGTACTTGGCTCTTCAAGGGCATCTTCCTTCCTAGCAGGTTCAGTGACGGTTACCGGAATAGAGGTGTCCTTTGAGCTAGCGGCTTGATTAGCGAGGTGGTTACTGGCTAAAGTTTTGGATTTAGCCTTTCGGACCTCTTTAGGAGTGATGGGGACAGCCTCCCCCTTAGCTAGGTACACATCCTCTTCATCATCGAACCAGATTCCATTGATTTGCGGGGTGAAAGGAGAAATGAGGTGAGAACAATCGATCACCTCCCCGGAGAAGATGGCATGGGCGCTGAAAGGGTTTTCTTTGTTGATCGATTTGTCTCCGGGCAATGGTATTTTCCACACTTTCGATTAAGTCTTGGATGAGATGCTTCAATTTCCAGCATTTTTCAGTATCGTGCCCATTGCCTCGGTTATATTGGCAATATGCCTGGATGTTGTAGCTCTTGGAACGCTTCTCTACCGGGACTTCTGGAGTTGGGCCTATCGGTTGGATCAGACCGTTGGAGGATAGCCTATGTAAGGCATATGTATAGGTGGTCCCTATATCAGTGAATACCCTAGGAGGGATATTCTTTTTGGACGAGGCATCTTGTAGATTAACCTCGTCGAAGATGCTGCGGGTTGCAGCTGAAGATGTGGGCTTGCTGGTGGATGAGCTGGCCCCTTGATACCCCTTGCTAGAGGCCTTAGTAAGGCCCTCTAGTCTCAAGTCATCTTCGATCCTCGTCCCCATTTTAGTTAAAGTGGCAAAGTTGGGTATAACAGCATACCAGAGATGGACCCAGTAGGAAGGGAGGAGGTTCTTGACAAAGGCTTCTACTAGAGTCTTTTCATCGGGCTTATCGACCAATTTCACACTCTCAGCCCTCCAGCGCTATAAGTATTTTGTGAAGCCTTCCTTGGGCTCCTGGGCCATGACTTCTATGGAACGCATGGTTGTTTGAATCACGGTATTATCAGCATAATTCCGAGCGAACTCTGTAGCCACGTCATCCCAAGTTTTGTACTTCTTGGAATCTAGCCTGTAGTACCAGGCTTTGGGATGCTTCTTGATGTGAGGTTTTGCCGTCTACCCCAACACCAATAAACCAACCGACCTAAACTTAAGTAGTATGGGCAAGTCGGGTCGATCCACAACAGACGGTAAAGCGAGTTTAGACTAAAACTTACTTAGACTCAAGACAAAGTCACAAGGAAACAAGGAGAAAAATTGTTGACGATTGATTAGACTAAGACTACTACTAAAGGAATAAGAGCAACCTAAAACAATGATAATAACTAAAATTATGATGATGAAAACGGAGAAATCAATAAGAGAAAGAGTAGGGTTAAGTCGGGTTCATAGGTGTTTAAGGCTAGGGGGAAGTCGAGGGTATAGGTTTCACCTCGTCACTAAGGTAGGGCCGCGCTCTCGCGTCAAAGACAACCCCGAAAACTCATGTATGATATTACCCAAAACAAGAGGACTCAACCACAAATTATGCATACAATGAGAAGGATGAAACTAGCAAGAAATAGCATGGCCACTACTATTCTAACAATCATTTCAACAAACACAAAGCATGCTTAACAAGTGACAAGTGACAAAGATTCAACCTTTACCACAAACAAACCCTAAATACCCATAAACAACACCTAATCCCCCTATTAACCCCACAATGAGTCTACTCACACATGACTAAGATGAGACTAACATTCGCTAAGAAAACTAACATAATAACCAACATGTTCATAATGTAAGATTAATAAGGAGAAAACAATAATCTAAGAACAAAGATTGAAACTTTAAATGAAAAAACAAGAGTTTAAAAGAGAAGAGATTAAAGAAATTATACCAACACAAGTATGGAATGAAAAGATCTAAACTTGCATAAATGATAACCCAAGAATATCCACCAATGTGTCAAAGTGATGAATTCTCCAAGAGTTTGCCAAATTACACAAGTAGACTAGAATTAAACTAAAATTAAGGAAGGATTAAGGAGAAATTAAGGTAATTTAAGCTAAAGTAGTGTGCCTCTCTCTAGGGTTTTCTATCTCCCTTAAAATGATTACAAGAGGGGTATATATAGTGTTCCACAAGTGAGAGAAGTGAAAGAAAGGAGCGGACTAGGAGCATGATCTTTCCCGACCGGGAAGGAATGGTCCCGATCGGGAAGAAACGATGGTCCCGAACGGGATGACACGATCCCGTTCGGGACGGCTTCACAGAATGGACTGTTTTGCTACATCCTTCCCGAACGGGAAGGCCTCGTCCCGTCCGGGAATCTTCCTCGTTCTCGCCCGGGATGGGTCCTGTTTTGCTCTTCCTTGGCTTCTTATCGATGCTCGGTGCTCGCGAAACCATTAAGTGGGCCCTAGGGGACTCGGGATCGAGTCTAAGCCACCGAGTCATCGCCGCTTCTCTTCTTTCGCTCCATATGCATCGGAAATGAGTCAGAATCGTTCCGTTTATTCAAGATAGCACTAGGAACCTAAAACAAGCTAGAAGAAGCGTAAGTAGCCTCGAAAACCGCTCCAAAGAGCGATTTCATAAGAGAAATCGGGACTAAACACAAGAAATAATCAATACAAAACACACTTATCAACTCCCCCACACTTAACCCTTACTCGTCCTCGAGTAAGCACGAAGTAACTAACTAACTAACTAGAAAATAAACTACTATTCGAGTGGGTATTAGCGCACCCTACGCCCTTTCAACTCATGCCGAAGTGTTTATGAGGTAAAACACTCCTCGCAAGACAAGTGAGGTCTTGTGACAAAAAAGGTGGATACGCCTCACACACGAAACAAATAAGCACACGAACAAACAAAAAGAGATGTATCCAAGCTAAGAAAAACACCGAGTTCCTCATTAAAACGGTGGGAAGTCTTCGGTTATGAACCCAAGGCAAGTGAAACATTCCCAAGTTAGCTACACAAGAAGTAAGGGACACAAATTCTAATAGTATGACGGCTAAGCAACAATTATATTGACAACTTGCCTAAGTCCTTCTAATCGACTAAGGGAAATTTACACTGAGACGATAAATGGAGTGGAAAAAGGGTGAACCCCGGAGTGAGTCGACACTGTAGGTAAGTGTAATTTCATTCCCCAAGCAAAGCCTAGAGGGTCGTCCCAAACTCAAAGTAACCAACTAGTCCGAACAAAAAGGGGAGAAAATGTTAAGCAAAGAGGAAGACAATCGAATAGTCGCCGCTATCTTCCTTCCTCGGGACTCGGTCCGTTGATAGGCCCTTCACGGCGACGCATCGACAAAAGGCTAAGCGAAAAAAAAGGACAATCGAATAGTCACCGCTATCTTCCTTCCTCGGGACTCGGTCCGTTGGTAGACCCTTCACGGTGACACATCAACAAGGGAAAAGGTTTATTGTTTTTTTTTTGTTTTTGGGAATGTTTTTGAGGTTTATTCTTGACTTTGGGCTAACACACTTTCTTTCATTCTTGATCTTCTTCTCCTCCCCTTAAGTCAATTAATTGGAGGCGATCCCGTTCGGGACGACTTCACAGAATGGACTGTTTTGCTCCATCCTTCCCGAACGGGAAGGCCTCGTCCCGTCCGGGAATCTTCCTCTTTCCCGCCCGGGATGGGTCCTGTTTTGCTCTTCCTTGGCTTCTTATCGATGCTCAGTGCTCGGGAAATCATTAAGTGGGCCCTAGGGGACTCGGGATCGAGTCTAAGCCACCGAGTCATCGCCGCTTCTCTTCTTTGGCTCCATATGCATCGGAAATGAGTCGGAATCGTTCCAATTCTTCAAGATAGTCCTAGGAACCTAAAACAAGCTAGAAGAAGCGTAAGTAGCCTCGAAAACCGCTCCAAAGAGCGATTTCATAAGAGAAACCGTGACTAAACACAAGAAATAATCAATACAAAATACACTTATCAACTTCCCCACACTTAACCCTTACTCGCCCTCGAGTAAGCACGAACTAACTAACTAACTAACTAGAAAATAAACTACCATCCGAGTGGGTATTAGCGCACCCTACGCCCTTTCGACTCACGCCGAAGTGTTTATGAGGTAAAACACTCCTCGCAAGACAAGTGAGGTCTTGTGACAAAAAAGGTGGATACGCCTCCCACACGAAACAAATAAGCACACGAACAAACAAAAAGAGACATATCCAAACTAAGAAAAACACCGAGTTCCTCATCAAAACGGTGCGAAGACTCCGGTTATGAACCCAAGGCAAGTGAAACATTCCCAAGTTAGCTACACAAGAAGGAAGGGACACAAATTCTAATAGTATGACGGCTAAGCAACAATTATATTGACAACTTGCCTAAGTCCTTCTAATCAACTAAGGGAAATTTACACCGAGACGATAAATGGAGTGGAAAAAGGGAGAACCCCGGAGTGAGTCGACACTGTAGGTAAGTGTAATTTCATTCCCCAAGCAAAGCTTAGAGGGTCGTCCCAAACTCAAAGTAACCAACTAGTCCAAACAAAAAGGGGAGAAAATGCTAAGCAAAGAGGAAGACAATCGAATAGTCGCCGCTATCTTCCTTCTTCGGGACTCGGTCCGTTGGTAGGCCCTTCACGGAGACGCATCGACAAAAGGCTAAGCGAAAAGAAGGACAATCAAATAGTCACCGCTATCTTCCTTCCTCGGGACTCGGTCCGTTGGTAGGCCCTTCACAATGACACATCGACAAGGGAAAAGGTTTACTGTTTTTGTTTTGTTTTTGGGAATGTTTTTGAGGTTTATTCTTGACTTTGGGCTAACACAATTTCTTTCATTCTTGATCTTATTCTCCTCCCCTTAAGTCAATTAATTGGGGGCAAATTTTTGGGCAAATTTTTCGTTTTTTTTTTTTTTTTTAGCCCCATTCTTTCTCGATTGGCTTGCCCATGACAACATCTAAATGCAACTTGCCAATTACAATATGCAAAGCTTATTAAAGGGAAATGGAGGAATGGTAGGAAAGTAGGTAAGTTAGGTGTGCACCCTTCCTAACCCTCAAAAAGGTAAAAAATTTGGACTAGAAAGCGGTTACTTGAATAAGGTCACCTAAGAAAATGAAACCCGGGCACCAATGGCTAACACTCCGGGGGTGGTCAAGGTGGTCAAGTGCAAATCTCAGTGTAAAGGCTTAGTAGAAAAGATGGACTCAAGGCAAAAGGTCAATATAATTATTGATTAAAGGTCATTCTACTAGAATAAAGTGCACAAATCCAAAAAGTGACGATAACTAGAGAATAAGAAGCACTTGCACACAAATCACATAACCGGGTTTTCGAAAAGAAACGCTTACCTATACCTAACACAAACTATACAAGACAATGACAAAATTAGGAGAAGAAAAAAAACACAAGGACGAAAGAAGAAAGAAAAATTAAACAAACAAAACAAATTCACACAATTAACACACACCACCCCTTACAATCCAAGCAAGCTACGTATACAACCCGAACTTCACAAAGCTTCGCCCGAGCCACCATCACCACAAACACAATATCCAAACTCCAAAACGGAAAAAGGAAAATGGAAATGGAGCGATTTTACCAAGCGTCTCTAGAGCTTCCCGAAGTCAATGGTCGTCGAGCAACCTACAAGGAAAATGAGAGACAAAACGCACATACACGACAAATACACAAGACACTAACAAAAATATAAAAAAAACGACACAAAAGAAAATATTTTTAGGATTTTTGAATTTTTTTCAAGTTTTTAGGGATTTTTGGATTTTTGGAAAAAATAATGAAAATAAAGCTAGACTATCGCTCCCCCACACTTAAATCGAGTAATGTCCTCATGCTCGATCAATAGTGTGTGGAAGACACAAAAAGAAAAGAAAATAAAAATAAGGTGAAATAGAAAAAAAAAAAAAAAAAACTAGACTAAAGATGAAGAAAATGTAGAGGGTTTCGAGCCTAGGTGTAATCACGTCACCTAGACCCGAGTCAAGAAAAGATATGGAAGGGGGAAAGCTAAAAAGAAACAAAAAATTGAAATGGGAGGGGAGGGGAGGACTAGGTGTAATCACGTCACCTAGCCCGGATTCCGCCCGATTTCCACTAAATTCTACCAATTATCCTAAAAAAAGAAAAATAAAATAAAAAGAAATAAAAATTAAGTGAACTAACAAATTATCATTTGGATTTTGAAGTAACTCTTGACGTAATCAAGTCGTCAAGAGTCACCGGGAGCAATTCTGAAAAGGGCCCCGAGGGCCACCAAATCACAAAAAATGAGGGGATGCATAAAGGACGAGCAACAAAAACGAAAAAGAACGTAAGTCGCCTTAACAAATGGCTAGCAACCGACATATCTCCATCGTTCAATAGTCAATAGTTACTGTGCTCGTCATCATCCCCCTCCTCACTTCCATTACCGTCATCATCATTATCACTATCTTCTTCTTCCTCTTCTTCTTGTTCACTTGCTCCATAATCACCCTCCCCCCTATTAGCATCAAATGCATCTTCGGCCTCAAATTCTTCGTCATCCATCATAGCGCCACTACTATTAGGATTAACGAAGTCCGGAAAGTAGTTGGGCCTATACCACGAGGGGAGATAGACTTGCGGATTTATATAGCCTTGTTGAGCCAAAAGATGATAACCGGGGTATTGAGCATAGTAGTTATCCCTCCGCCCCTCATATTGCCCAAGATGTAGAGCATCTAGCATAGAGGCCATTAATGCATCGGCCGGCGGATGAGGATAGACAAACGGGGTATATGGTGCATAAGGAGGGATATCAACAAAAGCCGGTTGTGGGTGGAAGGGATAGGGTTGAGTGGAGCTACGTTGATGTTGATGTTGTTGGTGTTGTTGTTGGGGTTGTTGTTGTTGTTGGGGCTCCATAGTAGGCGGCGGGGTACGTGAGGAAGAGGCACCGGGGTCACTTCCGACAAAGGGGATTAAGAGGTTAGGTTCTTGGACCGGTATGGTGGATTGTTCCAAAGGCGCAAGGATCGGGAGCGTATTACATGGTAGGAAAAAATGTGCCCGACCCGCCGTGTTCCATTGGTATTTTTTATGCACCTTGTCATACACAATCCATCTATGGTATCGAGACAAACGGTCCTCATCTATGCTTGTGTCCCCCGGTACGGGGATCAAGCCTTCCTCCCGAAATTCCGCATTAACCCCCTTAGCTAAATGAGTAATAAGCCCCCCAATAACAATTTCCTTCATATGTTTCCCCCCTTTACCAATCTTTTCGAAATGCTTAGCTAGAGCAAGGACAATGTCGGGGGTGAATCGATGTTGACTCTTTATATTCAAGTACGCCCCAATAATGGTCAATTCTTGTTGGGTGTAGGTGCCCGTTTCGCACCTCCCGAATAAGGTACCCGCCACTAATCGGTGCCATAAACGTAGGACCGGGTGATGGACTAGACGACTTGACAAGTGCCTAAAGTCCACGAGTGTAAGACCCGTGATACTACGCCAGACATCCGCCACATTAAATTCGGCAGGAATGCTACTATTAGTAGTGGGGGGAAGGCCAAAAATTTCACCGAATCGGGGGAGGGTGCGCAAATAGGAAGTGTTATTGATCCTATAATATACCCTAGGTGGTAAGGAATTAATATTGAGGCGAAAGCTACTAAGGAACTCTAACGTGAGTTGCCTATAAGTGAGCTCATGCATGTCAAAGAGCGTTTCCATCCCCAACCCAACAAAAAATTCCCTACTCTGCTCAAGTAGACCAAGCTTTCTAAGAATTGATTTGCAAAGAAAACGAGTCGGTTCAAGGTTCTTACCAAGGAGCTTGGAGAATTGCTCCTTTTGCAGTTCCGACTCAAAAACGAGGTTGGGAAAATCCGGGTGACATGCAATTTCTGGCTCTCCGGCCTCGACCCCGACCTCGGCCTCGACCTCGGTCCTAGAACTCGACGCACTCTTTCTTTTTCTGCTAACTACCGACTGCCCTCTCTTCTTTGGAGCCATTGTTGAAGAAGCTTGATGCTAAACATCCAAATCGACTTTCACCCAAAAATAATTTCTAGAACCCACAAAAATACCAACAAGAAGCTTAGTATTGATGTAATAAGCCTCCAAAACCCACCCAAAGAAGCTCAGTCAAGTTTGGAAAGATAAGCCCAAATTTCGGATTTGGGGAAAATGTGGTATGAAAAACTTGATTTTTTCAGTTTTTTGGGGTTTTAATGGTAAAAAATAGGTCTAGGATAGTTATTAATGTGATGGAAACTAATTTTGAAGTGTTTTGAAAGTGATTTGATGAATTTTGGTGGAGGAAAGGAGGATTTATGGTGATTTCGGGTTAGGTTGAATATGGGGTTTTGAGTTTGGAGAGATGTTGAAGATGAAGTTGAGTAGTAGGTAGGTGGGTAAGGGTTGGGTTGGGGTTTGGGAGTTATAAGGAGGGTGGGTTGGGGCGGGTCGGGTCTCGGAAAAAAATTGGGCTTGGCTAACCTCGTCCCGAACGGGATGCTTCGATCCCGTCTGGGTTGGCTCCGTCGTCCCGAACGGGATGGCGTCACAGTAGACATGCTAAAACGCCCCCTCATCCCGAACGGGAAGCTCTGATCCCGTCCGGGTTGACTCTACCATCCCAAATGGGATGATCTCGTCCCGAATGGGATGACCTCACAGTAGACATGCTAAATGGTCACTTCGTCCCGAACGGGAAACTCTGATACCGTCCGGGTGCACTCCACCATCCCGAACGAGATGGCATAGTCCCGAACGGGATGAGCCAAAAACTTGACCTTAGCATTTTCCTTCATACATAACCCCTCGGGATCCGGAATCCCGTCCCCAAAAGCTTGTTCTCAGCTCAAAAACTACCACCTAGCCCCCGTCTTCCAATAAAAAATCCCACCGAGCCGGAACATGTAGGAGAAATAGAAAACCGGGCTAGAAAAACTTGATGCTAATCTTGGGAGATAAATGTAGAGCTTCTCTTGATTTCCAAATCATCACCTAAGCAACAAAGCTTCACCAAAGCTCCAAAAATCAGTAGAAAGATCGCTCCAATGATCGCTTCAAGTAATCGCCTCCAAATACTCAACATACTAACTCAACAATCATTAATCAACCTACACAACTCCGCAAACTCATTAAAACCTCTCCCTCACAACACTCACAAACAATAATCCAACGATAATAGTAGCACACACAAAACCTAGAGAATCAAGAAATACAAAATAAATCACAAAAATTAAGAGAAGAAAGGGAAAGATATTTACAATATGACGGTTCTTGAGGAACTCCGTCAAACCGAGCTTGTTTTGTTGGTTATGAGGGGATAGGTTGGAGGTAAAGAACCTCCACCGACCCCGTGGTTGCACTCTCGTTGTAAAGCTTAATTCTTTGACCGTTTACCCGGAACAGTTCACCCTTTTCATTGCTCAACTCGAAGTCTCCATACCGTTCGACTTCCGTGATGGTGAACGGTCCGGACCAGCGTGAGCGGAGCTTCCCGGGAAATAGCTTAAGCCTTGAGTTGAATAATAGCACCTTGTCACCCAATTGAAACGACCTCTTGTTTATCCTCTTGTCATGCAATAATTTAGTGTGTTCCTTGTAGATCCGTGCACTTTCATAGGCGTGTAGTCGGAATTCTTCTAATTCATGTACTTGAAGCAATCGCTTCTCGCCGACTAAAGTAGGATCGAGGTTGAGTTCTTTTATGACCCAAAAAGCTTTGAACTCCATTTCGACCGGAAGGTGGCACGCTTTCCCGTAGACAAGCCTATATGGCGATGTGCCAATAGGTGTCTTGAACGCCGTCCGGTAGGCCCATAGCGTGTCGTGGAGCTTCATGCTCCAATCCTTCCGGTTCCTTGTGACAACTTTCTCAAGGATAGCTTTGATTTCCCGATTTGAGATTTCTACTTGGCCACTCGTTTGAGGGTGATAGGCCAACCCGGTTCTATGGTGTACGCCGTATTTCAACAAGAGAGCATCAAGGCGTTTTTCATGAAAATGGGTTCCTTCATCGCTTATAAGGGCACGAGGAACTCCGAACCGTGGAAAGATCACCCTCTTTAGGAGATTCATTACAACTCTAGCATCGTTCGTGGACGTGGCAACGGCTTCCACCCACTTCGATACGTAGTCAACGGCTACTAGAATGTAGCGATTCCCCTTTGACGATGGAAATGGGCCTTGATAATCTATGCCCCACACATCAAATATTTCAAGCTCCAATATCCCCCATTGTGGCATCTCTTGCCTCCATGATATGTTCCCGGTTCTTTGGCACGCATCACACCGGGAAACAAATTCCCTTGCATCTTGAAACATCGTAGGCCAATAGAACCCGGATTGTAGGATTTTTGCAACTGTTTTGGAGGCACCATGATGTCCTCCATAAGGGGAAGAGTGGCAAGCGTACATTATATCCCTTTGTTCCCAATGAGGAACACACTTCCGATATAGCCCATCGGCACATGCTTTGAACAATTGCGGGTCGTCCCAAAAGTATTGCTTGACCTCATAGAAGAACCTCTTCTTTTGTTGGTAACTCAAGTCCAGGGGGAGAACACCTCCCACAATATAGTTTGCATAATCGGCGTACCAAGGAGGTTTATCCGACGACGTGGTGCAAACATACATGATAGCATCCTCCAGAAACGAGTCATCAATACGAATTTGCTCAAGGTCTTCGATTCGGATTCGGGATAGATGATCCGCCACCACATTTTTGGCCCCCTTCTTGTCACGAATCTCAAGGTCGAACTCTTGGAGAAGAAGAATCCAACGGAGTAGTCTCGCCTTTGACTCATTCTTGGCTAATAAATACTTCAATGCGGAGTGGTCGGTGAAGACAATCACCGTAGAGCCAAGAAGATTGGACCTAAATTTGGTGAGAACATAGATGATGGCTAATAATTCCTTCTCGGTTGTAGCATACCGAGCTTCGGTGTTGTTGAGAGTCTTGCTAGCATAGTAAATGGCATGTAAGGCTCTTCCTTCTCTTTGGCCTAGTACGGCTCCCACCGCATAGTCACTTGCATCACACATCACCTCGAATGGTTTGGACCAATCCGGCGATCTAATGATAGGAGCGGTGATCAAAGCGTCTTTTAACCTAGCAAAAGCCTCATTACAAGCATTAGTCCACACAAATGGGGCATCCTTCAAGAGGAGTTCGGTGAGAGGCTTGGCCAATTTTGAAAAGTCTTTGATAAAACGGCGGTAAAAGCCCGCGTGGCCCAAGAAACTCCGAACTCCCTTGACATTCCTAGGCGGAGGCAAATGCTCAATGACTTGAACCTTTGCCCCGTCTACTTGGATACCCCCATCTTTAATCAAATGTCCTAGCACAATGCCTTCATTTACCATGAAATGGCATTTCTCCCAATTCAACACCAAGTTCACCTCCTCACATTTCGCAAGCACTATAGACAAATTTACCAAACATGACTCAAAGTTTTACCATAAACACTAAAATCATCCATGAAGACCTCAACAATATATTCTATATAGTCCGAAAAATGCCCATCATACACCTTTGGAAGGTGGCCGGGGCATTGCATAACCCAAATGGCATGCGCCTATATGCAAAGGTTCCATAAGGACAAGTGAATGTGGTCTTGGGTTGGTCATCCGGGTGAATTGGGATTTGGAAAAATCCCGAAAACCCATCAAGAAAGCAAAAGTGAGTGTGGGAAGCCAACCTTTCCAACATTTGGTCAATAAATGGGATAGGGAAGTGATCTTTCTTTGTGGCATTATTGAGTTTCCTATAGTCAATGCACATTCGATGACCGGTGACACACCTAGTGGGCACTAGTTCATCTTTTTCGTTCTTTATGACCGTGATTTCACCCTTCTTTGGAACCACTTGTATAGGCCTCACCCAATTAGAACTCGAGATGGGATATATAATCCCGGCATCAAGGAGTTTCATGATTTCCTTCTTTACGACCTCTTGCATGTTAGGATTAAGCCTTCTTTGTCCTTGGACACTAGGCTTAAAATCGTCTTCTAAGTGTATCCTATGCATGCAAAAATCGGGACTAATCCCTTGTATGTCATCAAGACTATAACCAATGGTTCTCTTATATTTCCGCAAAACCTCAAGCAAAGCATCCAATTGGCTAGACTCAAGCTTAGAGCTAACTATGACCGGACAAGACTTCTTATCGTCAAGATAGGCATAACACAAATTAGGGGGAAGGGGTTTAAGATCAAGAGATTGTACCTCAATCGAGTAGACTCCACTAAGTGTAGCTTGATCTTTGACCCACTTCTTAGGAACGACTTCCTCCCCATCTAGAGCTTCTTTAAGTACACCCAAGTCTTCGTCCCATAGTCCATCTTTAGCTTTATCAAACTCAATTGTTAGGAGAGCTTCAAGGGGGTCTTTCACAAAGAATGTCTCGGTAGCATCTTCAACAACCTCATCAAGTATGTCGATTGCACAACAAGAGTCGTTGATATTTGGAGTCTTCATTGTACTATGTAGATCAAAAGACACTTTCTCATCTCCGATTTCCAAGGTTAACTTCCCATTCTTCACATCTATTAGAGCACCCGCCGTATGGAGAAACGGGCGTCCAAGGATGATTGGAATATTGGCATCCTCGGCCATATCTAGCACTATGAAGTCAACCGGAATAAAGAACTTGCCTATTCGTACCGGAACATCCTCTAATATGCCTAGGGGGTGCTTGATCGATCGATCCGCCATTTGGAGAGTAATGGAGGTGCATTTAAGCTCATTCATGCCTACCTTCTCACATATAGAGTACGGTATAACGCTCACACTCGCTCCCAAGTCACATAGAGCTCTCTCAATGTGCAAGTTCCCAATCTCACATGGAATGGAGAAACTCCCCGGATCCTTAAGCTTAGGTGGGGATGGTTGTAGGTACATCGCATTACACCCTCCCATAAAGGCAATAGTCTCGGGTCCTTCCAATGACCTCTTTCTAGATAATATCTCCTTCATAAATCGTGCATAAGTGGGCACTTGAGTGATTAATTCGGTGAAGGGGATAGTTACCTCTAAATTTTTCACGAGCTCGAGGAATTTTTCGAATTGTTTGTCCGCCTTGGACTTGGCTTGTCTTGAGGGTAAGGGTAGATTACCCTTAGTAGTATCCCTCACTTCCTTTGACCTCACAACGTCACCTTAAGCCCCCTTGGACTTAGAAGAAGTTCCTTTAGATTTGGTTTTGTCATATGGAATGAAAGTAGACGAGGTTCTTTGCGAAGAAAGAACATTACCACCCTCGTCAATGTCTTCAACAATCACATCTTCCCCTAATTCGGGACTAGAGACTTCTTCAAGTATAGGTTCCTCACTATGACTTCCTAGTTCTTCTTGGTCATTGGTTTGACTCTCCACATCCTCCGTAGCTTCTTGTTCATTAGGAAACGAAGGCGAGTCATAAGATGTACCGCTTCTCAAAGTGATAGCGCTCACATTTTCAAACTTCGATGATACACCTTGAGGGGGTAGTTGACCCTTTTGCCTAGATGAGCTACCCGAGGCAACTTGAGCAAGTTGAGTTTCAAGCAATTTTACATGTGTATCCCTTGCTTTGTTGTCCTTTTGGATTTGATTATAAAACTCGTGTTGGCTTCGTTGCATGTCCATTTGGTTCCTTTGCATGTCCAACATCGTCTTTTGCATGTCAAAATCCGGTGTTGGAGCTTGTTGAGTGTGTGGAACATTCGTGAGGGTTAAAGGGAAACCGTAATCATAGGTAGGAGATTTACTCCTAGGCTTGGTATCTTGATGTTGGTTTTGGAAATTCCCTTGTGCTTGGAAGTTACCTTGGTTTTGACCTTGGAAATTACCTTGGTTTTGGCCTTGGAAATTGCCTTGGTTTTGGCCTTGGAAATTGCCTTGGTTTTGGCCTTGGAAATTGCTTTGAAAGCCTTGAGAGTTAGGATTTCCTTGGAAACCCCCATGTTGAGCTTGGTTATTGAAGTTACCTTGATTGTTGAACCCTTGTTGTTTATGGTAGGCACCTTGGTTTTGATAGAGATTTTGTTGTTGAAAGTTGTTGAAAGGCCTTGGGTTGCCTTGGAAACCTTGGTTACCTTGATTACCTTGGTTACCCCTAAAGGGAGGGGCAACATATGCTTGTTGGCCTTGTTGTTGGCCTTGTTGTTGACTTTGTTGAGCACCTTGAAAGACTTGAGGATTTTCGATGTTTTGGGTCTTGTATGATAGAAAAGAGTGCTTATGAGTGTTGGCATTGTAGTAGTTTGAGAATGGAGTGCCTTGCTTATATGATTGGAAAGCATTCACTTGTTCCACATTGCTTAAGCATTCATAGGACTCATGCCCGAAAATTCCGCAATTGTCACACATGCCATGATTGGAAGGATTAAATGTAGATTCCATAGCATTAACTTGGTGCGGAGGAGATTGAGTGGAAGAACTAGTACCTTGAGATTGATTAACATGCCCTTGAAGCTTTTTATCGATACATCCATATGAGTCTTCAATTGTGCACCCAAATCGGCACTTAGTTATGTAATAGCATCAATATCATGCCTCCCCCCTAGATTTGCCTTCCTAGGCCTAGAATATTGGGAATTATGGACCGCCATTTCCTCAATTCTTGCCCATGTTTGATCGTCTTCAACTTCGGTGAAACGTCCATTTGAGCCCATATTGAGTATGGCTCTTGAATCCTCATATAAGCCATTCCAAAATTGTTGGACCAAGAACCATTGTGAAAGCCCATGATGGGGGCACGATCTAACCAATGCCTTGAACCGCTCCCATGCTTCATAGAGGCTCTCTTCATCCCGTTGTTGGAAACCGGTGATGGAAGCTCTTAATAGATTGGTCTTCTCCGGGGGGTAAAATTTTTGGTAGAAAGCTAAGGCTAGCTTCTTCCAAGTATCTATTCCTAGAGCCGCCTTGTTGAGACCCTTATACCATTGCTTTGCCTTACCAATCAAAGAGAAAGGGAAGAGGACCCACCGAATTTGGTCTGGGGAAATTCCCGCTTGTGAAATGGCATCACAATAGTCGGAAAAGGCCTCCATGTATTGGTGTGGATCCTCGGTAGGCAACCCACTAAATTGGCTCCGCTCAACCAATTGGATGAATGTCGTTTTGGCCACAAAGTTCCCGGTATATGTATCCGGTAAAGTGGCGGGACCGGGCAAAACATCCTCCGTGAACGTCGAATGTGAAGAGAACTTAGGCATGATGGGATGGATTGGTGATGTGGCTGTGGAACTTGGGATAGAGGTGGTTGGAGACGTAGGAGGTGAAGAAGTTGGAGAATAAGTCGGTGATGTAGAATAAGATGTGGTTGAATTGTGGGTGCCGAAGATGTTTAGAAAACCCTCTTCGGTGGCTTCTTGGGGTGGAGAGTTTAGATCAATCTCCACGTTTCGCCCAAAATCTTGGCTCGTGCCCGGTTGGGAACCTCTCGATCTAGCAGTTGTCCTTTGTCGAAGGTTTCGGAAAAACCTTTCCGGATCTGAGTTGTAGAGAAGAGGATGGTTACCGCCTCTAGGCATAAACTGTAGACTACGAAGCAAACGTGAGAAGTCTAGTGCTTTATGGGCACTAGACAAGAAGGAAATAAACTCTACACTAACAAGAAGAAAGGAATGATGGAAAAGAACACAAAACGGTAACTAAATCTAGAAACTAAGCAAACAAAGCCTAAACAAACACCGTCCCCGGCAACGGCGCCAAATTGATGCGAGGTTTTGCCGTCTTCCCCGACACCAATAAACCAACCGACCTAAACTTAAGTAGTATGGGAAAGTCGGGTCGATCTACAAGAGACGGTAAAGCGAGTTTAGACTAAAACTTACTTAGACTCAAGACAAAGTCACAAGGAAACAAGGAGAAAAATTGTTGACGATTGATTAGACTAAGACTACTACTAAAGGAATAAGAGCAACCTAAAACAATGATAATAACTAAAATTATGATGATGAAAACGGAGAAATCAATAAGAGAAAGAGTAGGGTTAAGTCGGGTTCATAGGTGTTTAAGGCTAGGGGGAAGTCGAGGGTATAGGTTTCACCTCGTCACTAAGGTAGGGCCGCGCTCTCGCGTCAAAGACAAACCCAAAAACTCATGTATGATATTACCCAAAACAAGAGGACTCAACCACAAATTATGCATACAATGAGAAGGATGAAACTAGCAAGAAATAGCATGGCCACTACTATTCTAACAATCATTTCAACAAACACAAAGCATGCTTAACAAGTGACAAGTGACAAAGATTCAACCTTTACCACAAACAAACCCTAATTACCCATAAACAACACCTAATCCCCCTATTAACCCCACAATGAGTCTACTCACACATGACTAAGATGAGACTAACATTCACTAAGAAAACTAACATAATAACCAACATGTTCATAATGTAAGATTAATAAGGAGAAAACAATAATCTAAGAACAAAGATTGAAACTTTAAATGAAAAAACAAGAATTTAAAAGAGAAGAGATTAAAGAAATTATACCAACACAAGTATGGAATGAAAAGATCTAAACTTGCATAAATGATAACCCAAGAATATCACCAATGTGTCAAAGTGATGAATTCTCCAAGAGTTTGCCAAATTACACAAGTAGACTAGAATTAAACTAAAATTAAGGAAGGATTAAGGAGAAATTAAGGTAATTTAAGCTAAAGTAGTGTGCCTTTCTCTAGGGTTTTCTATCTCCCTTAAAATGATTACAAGAGGGGTATATATAGTGTTCCACAAGTGAGAGAAGTGAAAGAAGGGAGCGGACTAGGAGCTGGATCTTTCCCGACCGGGAAGGAATGGTCCCGATCGGGAAGAAACGATGGTCCCGAACGGGATGACACGATCCCGTTCGGGACGGCTTCACAGAATGGACTGTTTTGCTCCATCCTTCCCGAACGGGAAGGCCCCGTCCCGTCTGGGAATCTTCCTCTTTCCCGCCCGGGATGGGTCCTGTTTTTCTCTTCCTTGGCTTCTTATCGATGCTCGGTGCTCGGGAAATCATTAAGTGGGCCCTAGGGGATTCGGGATCGAGTCTTAGCCACCGAGTCATCGCCGCTTCTCTTCTTTGGCTCCATATGCATCGGAAATGAGTCGGAATCGTTCCGTTTCTTCAAGATAGCCCTAGGAACCTAAAACAAGCTAGAAGAAGCGTAAGTAGCCTCGAAAACCACTCCAAAGAGCGATTTCATAAGAGAAACCGGGACTAAACACAAGAAATAATCAATACAAAACACACTTATCACTTCTCGAGAGAGAGGCGGCGAACAGGTGCTTGAACATAGTCGATTTTACTCCTTTGACGACCATGAATTCCTTGAAAGCCCGAATTTGAAGCACCGGGTCTTCAGTCCCCTCAAACATCGGTAGACCCGTAAGGTTGAGGTTGGCGGGTAGTTCATCATTCAGAGGCGAATAGGTGCGAGCGTTTTCCGTGTGGATCGGGTTGTTTGTTGACAAATGGACCTGTTCTTTCAGTTTGCGGCCTGCGCTGACCAGTTCAGCTAAGGTGTAACACCCCGGCCCAATCCAAAGACCAGAAATGTTAACCGCGGTAGCCCGGCAGGCTTTGTACTGGTCCCACAGACCAACACGAGTCCTTTCCAGCGCATTTTGTCCTCACTCATGCGCACCCCGAAAACATTCCCAGGAGGTCACCCATCCTAAGATTACTCCCAGCCAAGCATGCTTAACTGTGGAGTTCTTATCATGGGTAAACCAGAAAAGAAAGCGCACTTTGTTGATATGAGTAGTACTTCAAATCCCTTTAAGCAAAGCTCGTAAATAGGACATCTTCAATCAATGTGGGGTGTTTCAATCACTCCCACTTGAAGAGCGCAACGTCCTCGTTGCGCCTGGCAGCATCACCGCTGACCCAGAATCCACCCCCGCTAGGTGCCAAATGCACGGTCGCAGGGTTGCTCTGATACCAACTGTAATCCCCTAGAAAATCTAACGCGATACAGTGGCGGAAACACTATAGAGTCGGGATTAAAACACACAGTAACTATGTCTTAGTAAAATTAAAATGGTAAAGTCAAACAATAAGCCATGAATAAAAATGGCCAAAATTTAAAACAATCCATAAAAAGGGTTTGAACAATCCATAAGACATAATCATTAAAATAATTAAGCAAGATCCATAACTGCTCGCTAGCCCACCCGAAGAGAAACACATATACCTGCCATGTTAAAAACACAACAGCCACAATCAGTGGGGAGCAACGTCAACGTTCTTCCAGCCGTATAACATGATTTTAAAACTGTAATTACTATTATATGAAAATAGTAAAAACGGAAAACAGTAAAACATTATTCACAAAAATAAGCTTTCAATGAAAAACTTCACGTATCGAAAAAATATAATAAAAATGAGTTTTCCGGAGAAAACATAAAACATTTGCCAACCTGCAAATCAAATTATATCGATAATAATAAAAATATTCAAAATGGCGTTATGAAAATTCAATCAGTGTGCACAATGCTAGACTTTCACTAGGATAATACTGGAAACTAGCTTCGAGAACTGTAGACTTAACTCATAACAGAATCCAGTCTCTAACTAGGCAACTCAACCATAATAGGACGACGACTTATCAATGCAAGGTCCTAGCTTATGTAATATACACCCCTCCTGTATACCAAATGTATGCAGTTCAACTGACGGCGACTAACATGATGCGATATCTAACTTAAGGGCACAATGCTCATATACTCCTGGACACCAAATGTATCCAGTTCAACAACCAATGCATCCCAAATGGATACAACTGCTCGCTAGCCCACCATCCTGGACTGTAACACTTGTCCTTTGATAAGTGTAGTTTGTAGTGCCTATTTCGTAGTGTTTTGGTCCCATTTTCCTTGTGGAATCCCTCCTTGGGAGCGATTTATGGGCTACTTATGCTTCCTCTAGTTCGTTTTAGGTTCCCGAGACCATTCATGAAGAGTTGGAACGATTCCGACTCAATACATACACTTTTCGGAGCCAACAAAGCGGAGGAACGATCACTTGATGCCTTGGATTCGACCCCGAGACCTTGGGACCCAATTCCGAGCCTCCGAGACCCGATCCCGAGTCCCGAGAATCGATGAGAAGTCCATGTGAAGCAAGGAGGAACCTTAAAGATCATATTGGAGGCCTACAAGACTCATCCCCGACGGGTATGACCTCATCCCGTCCGGGATGAAGTGCACAAACGAGAGGGATCCTGTTTTGGGTCCATCCCGACCGGGACCAGGTCCTCCCGGCCGGGACCGACACCTTCCCGACCGGGACCACCTCCTCCTGGCCGGGAAGAGCCACCTGGCTGCCGCGCCTTTGTTTTCTCTTCTCCCTTTCACTTGTGACCCTATATATACTCTTCCCTTGTTATGTTAAGCTTATGTTAGACATTACCCACAAACCCTAGCCTAGTTTTAGCATAGATTAGATTAGATTAGTGTAGATTAGTCTTTAGATTATCGTTAATCCTAGTTTAATGCTTGTAATTTGGGAATTCTTCAAGATCTTCACCAAGCTTGACAAACTTGGATGTTTGTTTTGGGTTTTTCTCATCTATGCAAGTTTCTCTCTTCCTTTCATCTTCTAGTATGGTATAATCTTCTTTTCCTTTCTCTTAATCTTGTTCTTTCATTAAAGTTTGAATCTTTGTTGTGTGGATTGTTCATAGTTCATAGTTCTTGTTAGTTTCATTAAGCTAGTTTGGTTGTTTGAATGGATTTCTCTTCATAGTGTTAGTTGTAGTTTGATAATGTTAGAGTAGTGTTCTTGCTAGGGTTAGTGGGGTGTTTAGGGTGTTAATTGGGTGATTAAGGGTTTGTTGGAGATGTGGGTGGAAGATTTGGGTTTCCTCTTGGTTGATGCATGTTACATGTTTGATGAAATGCTTGAATGACTAAGTAAGTTAGATTGCTTGTTTTTCTTGCCTTTCCCTTGTGGGTGTTAGTTTGTTTTGGGTTCGGTTCCCTCATTAAGTTGCGAGAGCCCGGTGAGGACGACCCCTAGGTTAGTCTAAGTTGCGACCGCCCGGATGCGATCTAGGCCATAACACGCTAGAACCCCGTTTGTCATGTGTGTCGCCAAAATGGGTTCCATGAGGAACCTCTAGGTCGGTCTAAGTTGCGACCGCCCGGACCGACCTAGATTACCCTACTACCTCCTTCACTCTAGCTCTCCCTTGATCATTTTGTTAGCCCTTTGACCCCGACCTAATCCTAGCCCGTTTTCCTTGTTTGTTTCCTTGCTTTAGACCTAGCTTAGCCCTAGTCTCCCCCTCCTTAGATTAGCTCGTCTCGAACCTAGTCCTAGACCGTAGCATACTTTAGTCCGACCTCCCGTCCCTGTGGATTCGACCCGACTTACCCTAGCTACCCTAGTTAGGTTTAGTTGGTTTTTATTTGGTGGCGGGATCCACGACAAATCCTCACCACCAAATTGGCGCCGTTGCCGGGGACGGCGTAGTTTAGACTTTTGTTTGCTTAGTTTTGAACTTTGTTCTTGATTTTTGTGTTCTCTTATCCTTGTGTATCTCCGTTTTTCTTCTTGTGTGTTACTCTCCCTTCCTAGTGCCTCAAAAGCACTAGGATACTAACGTTTGCTCAAGTGCTTCTAGCTCATCCTAGGTACCAAAGCAACGTTATGGACATGGCGCGTCCAAGCTACCATCAATTATCACGAGACAACTATGGGGCGAATTACCAAAACCCACAACTTTACCAACCATATCAACCTCATCAACATTCTTATGAACCCTCTTCTTATGGTTACCAAGAAAGTTGCCAAGGATCATCACAACATCCTAACAACTACCAAACACCCTCACATAACCCACAAACAATAATCCCCAATTTCGAGACTTATCAAATGTTGGTCCAAATGAAAAAGAGTCAACAAGAGGTGTTAATGGTATTGCAAGAGAGCCAACATGAGATGACGGTTTTAATGCAAAAGAGTCACCAAGTGATGTTGACTCACATAGAGGGGGTTAAAGAGGAGCTTAGGGCCCAAATAGCGGTGCAAGATGCTCGAATCGATGCACTCACGGCTCGTATCACGATGTCGGCCACTCGAGCTCCACAACATGTTGAGGAAGGTTCATTTGGGCAAGAGGGTCGGGTGCCTCCACAAGAAAGGCAACCCAACCTTGAAGCTACAAATGAAGAAGAGAGGGTCGATCAAGAGACCATTGTTGAGTGTTGCTTGGGTGGTGAAGATAGGGAGAGAATAGAGGAAGTTGAAGCTTCAAGGGCCAACAATGAGGAGGGGAGTGAACATGATTCTCAAGATAACTCTTGGGGAGCCGATGTATTGGCTATCAAATTGGATTTGTTCGATTTTCTTCGTGATGAACCACTAGACAATCCAAAGCCAAGTGAAGACATACCTCCTCTAGGCCATATAGGCAAGGTGAGTGAAAAGGAGCGCAATACTTGGGAAAAATAAGTAGATGCCTTGGAACTTGCTTTGTATGGGAAATTGGAGGATCCTAAAGCCTCCAATGAAGAAAACTTGATGCCTTCTCCTCCTCTACCGCACTCGATGTCTAGTCCCTTGTCTTGTGAGACGGTTGGTGAAGAGGATCCTTGTCGGGCGGTGGAAAAGAGTCCCACTCTCGACCCCGTAGAAGAAGCGACACCCCTAGGGTGTGATCTCCCACATCATGACACCGAGCACGACTCTAGATCACTATACCTACCGGAGGGTCATAAGAGTCGTAGCTATGTTGGTTCCGAAGACCCGGAAGATCACAATAACCCCGAGCATAATGAAGATGATCGCTTTTTCCCTCCGACTTGGAAGCTCTTAGCAGTGGCTAGGCTCGGCCATGAGAGCTTAAATGAAGATGTTGCTAGGGCATTTGACTTACTCCTTCGAGCTCTTGATGGCTATGGAGGTGTAGTTGGTGAGAGTACCTTATTGTATATATCTCTTTTTCTTGTTCTTTTTGCTTTTGTGTGTGTATATATGTTTGTTTGGTACCTTGGTTTCTAGGATGGTTAGTTTTGTGAAATTCTTGTTGTTTGGATTGTTGATGAGCGTTGTGAGGGAGAGAATTTGATGTTGCATTTGAGCTAATTGTCATAGGTGTGAAGTGAAGAGGATTCCTAGAGAGGAATGGTTAATGATAGAGCTTGGTTCGTGATTGTGGAAGTCGGTTTTTGAAGCTTCGGTGAAGCTTTTGGGGTTTTGGAGGTCAAGAAGACCCATCCCGGGCGGAAAGGGAGTTTCCCGACCGGGAAGGTTATGCCATCCCGACCGGTAAGGATCCGTCCTGATCGGGATGGAGGTGCAAAAATTGGAGCTTAATGGAGTGCCGTCCCGACCGGGAAGGTGGCTTCCCGACCGGGACGAGTGTGTCTTCCCGATCGGGACCATCCATCCCGACCGGGATGGTCCCCTTTCTCCTCCTTTGGCCTCTTCTTCGACATTTGGGCCCACCCAACCATTGTATACCCCCACCCAACCTCCCTCCCATCCTTGCTCACGTCATATGACCATTACACTTCATTTACATACCCTCACCTCATTTCTTTTCCCTTTACACCGAGTTTCACATCGAATTTCCACCCCCTCACACCATTACTACCTCACCATGCGGTTTGATCGAGAATGAAGAGGAATAGCAATAACGAAGACAAGTTTTGTGCCTACATTGATCTATGAGACGATGGAGCGAGTGAGTTGCTAACCTATTGGTACGGCAACTATCCTTTCTTTCCCGTCTTTTATAGCTTGTTTTCTTTTGTGTTTATTCACTTCCCCTTGGGTCATGGTACCTTAGCGGCCTTCGAGGCCTTGGTAGTGGTTGCTCCCGACTCTCGATGATGTGACTACACCGAGAGTCATTTTCAAAATCCAAATTTTACAAGTTTTTCACCTTTTTTTTGTCGGATTTAGTCGGATTTAGGCGGAATCCGGGATAGGTGACTTGATTACACCTAGCCCTCCCCTCCCATTTCCTTTTATTTCCTTCTTTTTATTTTTTTCTTCCCCCTTCCATATCTTTTCTTGTCTCGGCCCATGGTGACTTGACTACACCCCGGCCGGACACCTTCTACCATTTTCTTCACCCTTATTTTTGATTTTTAGCTTTATTTTCGTAGTTTATTTTCTTTTTCTTTTGTGCTCCATGCACTACGGTCGAGCATGAGGACATGGCTCGACTTAAGTGTGGGGGAGCGATATTCTAGCGTAGTTAGTTTTATTTTTTTTAGTTTTTGGAAAAAATCTTTAAAAACCCTAAAAATTTGAAAAAATTTCACAAAAATCAAAAAGATTTTTCTTTTGTGTGTTTTCCTCTTGTGTCATTGTGTTGTATATTTGTTTTGTTGTGCGTGTTTTTCCCCCCTCTTTTCCTTATAGGTTGCCTAATCGCCATTAGCTTTGGTGAGCTTTCAAGACTTCCGGTAACATCTCTTCATCCCTTATTCCCTCTTTGCTTCTTGTGAGTTTGGAGGAGTTTTGTGATGATGTGTGCTCGGGAGGAGCTTTGTAAAGATTGTGGTGGATTTGGAGACTTGTTTGAAGATAGGGGTGGTGTTTGTGTTTTTATTTGTGTTCGTTTTGTGTTGTTCTTGTTTTGTTGCTCTTGTTTCTCTTTCTTTTGTTTTTGTCGAGTCTTTGCTTTGTGTTTTGTTGTGTGTCTTGTGTGTAAACCGTTTTCGAAAACCCGGTTTAGAGGCTAGTGTGCGAGTGTCTACTTTCCCTTCTTAGTTGTATAAATCGAGTCTTGGACTTTAGTCTAGTAGAATGACCCTAAATCAATGATTTCGTTGGTCCTTTACCTTGAGTCCACCTAGCTCACTAGGGATTTACTACGGGATTTGCATTTTGATCATTTTGACCACCCACGGTGTGAAAAGGCCTTGGTTACCGAGTCTCGTCCCTTAGGTGACCGTGTCTAGGATTGTTTAATTAGTCCAAGTTCTCCACTTTTTATGGGTTTGAGGGGAAATCGCCACCCCCGACTCACCCATTACCTACCTTCCACTCATTTTCACACAATAAATTGCAACTTGTTGATTCCTCTCTTTCTTGATGCAATAAGAAATGCCAAAAAGCCAAATCTTGCCAAAAGGGGCAAAGAAAAGAAAAGAAAGAAAAAAATGAAAGAAAGAAAAGAATGAAGAAAAAGAAAAGGCACAAAAGCCAAAAAGAAAATAGAAAAGAAGAAAAAGAATGGCATGGCAAAACAAGGCAAAAATGCAAAAGAAAAGAGAAAATGCCAAAAGAAAATCCGATTCACAAAAAAATAATCCCCACCTCTCAAAATAAGCCTTTTTCCGACTTTTGCCGTGAAGAGCCTACCAAAGGACCGAGTCCCGAGGAAGGATGATAGCGGCATTAGTCGGTCTTCCCTCATTTTGCATGTTTTCCACCTTTTTACTTGGACTAGTTAGGCGGTTTTGGACACGGGACGACCCTCTTGGCTCACGCTAAAGGGGGCGGGGTCTCACTTACCTACAGTGTCGACTAACACCGTGGTTCTTCACTTCCCACTCCGCCGATCGTCCCGTAGTACGTTCTTAGAAGGTTAGGAGGAACCGAGGTAAGTTACCAACGTTTTTATTGCTTTGTCGTCATACTATTAGGGTTTAGTCCATCTTGGTTTGTATTGCTAGCTTGGGAACGTTGTCACTTACCTTGAGTCCTAAACCGGTGCTTCTTTCACCGCTTGTTTGAGGGAAGCGGTATTTCTTTTCTTTTGGGTGCAACCTTTTGTGTGTTTGTTTGTGTGCTTGTTTGTTTATGTGTTTTGTGTCCGGTTGCATCCACTGTTTTGTCGCAAGACCCGACTTGCCTTGCGGGGTGCACTTTTCCTCTAAGTGCACTCGCGTGAGTTGAAAGGGCGTAGGGTGCGCTAATACCCATTCGGCTAGTATAGTAGTTAGTATGTGCTTACTCGAGGGCGAGTAAGGGTTAAGTGTGGGGGAGTTGATAAGTGTAGTTTGTAGTGCCTATTTCGTAGTGTTTTGGTCCCATTTTCCTTGTGGAATCGCTCCTTGGGAGCGATTTATGGCCTACTTATGCTTCCTCTAGTTCGTTTCAGGTTCCCGAGACCATTCATGAAGAGTTGGAACGATTCCGACTCAATACATACACTTTTCGGAGCCAACGAAGCGGAGGAACGATCACTTGATGCCTTGAATTCGACCCCGAGACCTTGGGACCCAATCCCGAGCCTCCGAGACCCGATCCCGAGTCCCGAGAATTGATGAGAAGTCCATGTGAAGCAAGGAGGAACCTTAAAGATCATATTGGAGGCCTACAAGACTCATCCCCGACGGGTATGACCTCATCCCGTCCGGGATGAAGTGCACAAACGAGAGGGCTCCTGTTTTGGATCCATCCTGACCGGGACCAGGTCCTCCCGGCCGGGACCGACACCTTCCCGACCGGGACCACCTCCTCCCGGCCGGGAAGAGCCACCTGGCTGCCGCGCCTTTGTTTTCTCTTCTCCCTTTCACTTGTGACCCTATATATACTCTTCCCTTGTTATGTTAAGCTTATGTTAGACATTACCCACAAACCCTAGCCTAGTTTTAGCATAGATTAGATTAGATTAGTGTAGATTAGTCTTTAGATTATCGTTAATCCTAGTTTAATGCTTGTAATTTGGGAATTCTTCAAGATCTTCACCAAGCTTGACAAACTTGGATGTTTATTTTGGGTTTTTCTCATCTATGCAAGTTTCTTTCTTCCTTTCATCTTCTAGTATGGTATAATCTTCTTTTCCTTTCTCTTAATCTTGTTCTTTCATTAAAGTTTGAATCTTTGTTGTGTGGATTGTTCATAGTTCATAGTTCTTGTTAGTTTCATTATGCTAGTTTGGTTGTTTGAATGGATTTCTCTTCATAGTGTTAGTTGTAGTTTGATAATGTTAGAGTAGTGTTCTTGCTAGGGTTAGTGGGGTGTTTAGGGTGTTAATTGGGTGATTAAGGATTTGTTGGAGATGTGGGTGGAAAATGTGGGTTTCCTCTTGGTTGATGCATGTTACATGTTTGATGAAATGCTTGAATGACTAAGTAAGTTAGATTGCTTGTTTTTCTTGCCTTTCCCTTGTGGGTGTTAGTTTGTTTTGGGTTCGGTTCCCTCATTAAGTTGCGAGAGCCTGGTGAGGACGACCCCTAGGTTAATCTAAGTTGCGACCGCCCGGATGCGATCTAGGCCATAACACGCTAGAACCCCGTTTGTCATGTGTGTCGCCAAAATGGGTTCCATGAGGAACCTCTAGGTCGGTCTAAGTTGCGACCGCCCGGACCGACCTAGATTACCCTACTACCTCCTTCACTCTAGCTCTCCCTTGACCATTTCGTTACCCCTTTGACCCCGACCTAATCCTAGCCCGTTTTCCTTGTTTGTTTCCTTGCTTTAGACCTAGCTTAGCCCTAGTCTCCCCCTCCTTAGATTAGCTCGTCTCGAACCTAGTCCTAGACCGTAGCATACCTTAGTCCGACCTCCCATCCCTGTGGATTCGACCCGACTTACCCTAGCTACCCTAGTTAGGTTTAGTTGGTTTTTATTTGGTGGCGGGATCCACGACAAATCCTCACCACCATCCTTATTCCATAACTCCAAAATAAAGCCATTATCGATATTCAAAAGGATATAATCATGGTAAATAATAAGAGAACAAAAGGGAAAAAAGATCACCTTCCAAAAGAGAAAACTTTCTATTTTAGGAAACTTCTATATTTAGAAACTTTACAAAAATAGCATCATATCAAAATAGCAAAAATATTAGTTCATACTAATAAACGATAAAGATTTATAAAACTAATACTTTCGACCTTAACGATATTAATTGTTAAATTGAGAACATTTGGGTTTATGAAATTATGAAAATATCATACGAGTGTTTATAAAATAGTTAAAAATGTCTTAAACACATTAGTACTACTAATTAGGGTGTTTTCAAAATTTACAAGACTAAAATTCCTTAATTATTATAAGTTTCAACAATACGATTAATAAAAATAGTAATTACCAAACGATTTACGCAATAATATCCAAAAATTATTATTAAACTTAAAAATCATGATTTTCCAGAATCTATCAATTTTTTTCCAGATTTAAAACAAAGACCAGAAAATCGGAAATTAAAACGACAAATACGGTTTTAACGATAAGCGATGATTTAAAGTGATGTATGGAACTTCGCGTTCTAGCGTAAAGGAAACCACTCGATCGAGTCATGAGAGGGACTCGATCGAGTGATTCTGCTACGGACCTCCTGCCTGACTTTTGGGGTGCCACTCGATCGAGTGCCCCCTGTACGGACTGTTGTCCGTTTCGAAAGAACGTCGATTCCAAAATTGCTTTTAGTTTTAAATCGATAATTAACCAAGTCCCGTAAAAATATAGTATAATTTATACTCGACTCAGTTTTTGATACTCGCAATACGTGTTTTATTATTTACGAGACCGGTATCGGGAATTTAGAAAAAGGGTTATGAAATTGTTTTGAATTGAATTAGGACAAAATAATTCCCTCCGCGCTACGACACCGTTATTAATCCTTACGGATTACATGGTGTACGATTCAGCATCAATAGGTTCCGTACTAACTCGAAAAATAGGCATCGAACACATTTAATGACGAATATCCGCGATCGCATCACGCCCTTGAGTGTTTAGGGCGGCGCTCCTCGAAAGGGCGCCACCACTATTACAACTCCTAAAGGGATTAGAAGGATCTTTAATGGGATTCGTTTTTAAACATATTCGATTAAAAATTGTTTTATAAATTTATGTATGCGCGGTTGTATTTAATAGCAACGATAAATAAATAATACTAGTAACAAAGGAAAAGAAAAAAAAAAAAGTAAATAAGAATACATAAAAAACGGAAAAGAGAAGAAAGAAAGGAGAAGTGTCGGGATTGAGTTTGACACCCTCAACCTACATGCTTTGTCTCGGAGATCCGCTCGTATAGTAGCGGCTTAGGCACGGGAGCGTCGAGACGTATATAGGAGAGTTATGGTGTGTATGATTAGGGAAGGGATTTTACGAGTTTTGCTCTCGGTCTTTGAAGAGTTTTGATCTCGGGGGGTGGCTTGTATACTAGAGTGTATGAGGACTCTAAGAAAGCCTAAGTATGTATGGAGATTGTGAAAGGTTGAAGGTGACTGAAAGGTTGTAAAAAGTTGTGTATGTGATGGATGCAAGGTTGTGTAATTGTGATGGGTGATGGGGTATTTATAAGAAAATACCCCGGTTTAGGGTAAAAAGGGACCACTCGATCGAGTGGTGTAGGTGCACTCGATCGAGTGCCCGGTTTAAGGCCGGTTCGCCCGGTTCGCAAGCCTACTCGACCAAGTGGGCCTGATCCACTCGATCGAGTGGGTCTGAACGGAGAGAGATATTTTTTAGGAGGAAATTCTATCCCTTTTTGAAGAGATTTGGTTGCTTCGGTTCTCTTGTAGAAGCATATATGGCTGATATTTTCTTGTCGGATTCGTCTTCAACCGGGTTTTGACCCGGTCGCCAAAAGATGGTTTTATCTCCGGTGTCGGTTTTGACCCAAATTAGTCTTATTTGACTAGGAACGACTCACTGAGCCTGAATTTGAGGTTGGTTTTATGATGTTTGTACTCCGCTAAAAGGCCAAGCTAAATACTTATGATTTTGAGCCCATATCCGAGCGTGTCAAATCACGTTTACGTCCGATCATCATCGGGTGTTTTATTGGAAGCTGCTATAGACACTAGCAGGCAAAATGCGGGTGTCTACAGTAGGAACTGAAAAAAAGCATCCGTTATAATTTTGAAGGTGGGGAAGCAACTGAAGAAACATTAGCGCAACTCCGTTCTATGAAAGAATTTTTTGTCATCAAGCAAACTGGCTCTATCAACGTTTGCTTTAGATCCAGGATGCAGGTGGATGCAGGATGGTTTCCTAATTTCAGGGCTGCTGGGGGTGGATCTGAATTATTGATGACAACTCTATTTGGGAGGAACCTTACCAATCCTTCTTTGCGGAATCGGCTATTCATGCAGAAGGGTTTGCTGTTCTTATGGCTATTAGGTGGATCAAGAACAAAGGTACTGGCCATGTCAAAATTATGCCTGATTGTCTCCAGCTTATCTCTCAGATTGTCGGGGTCGTCTATCCTGCGGCCGAGCTATCGTCACTGATCAAAGACATCCTCGAGGAATGCTCGTTTTTTCATTGTTGCTCCTTTCAGTTTATTCCTAGGTGTGGACATGACATAGGTCCACCCCGACGCGGCCACGCGCGGGTTTGGGTAGGCGAATGAATCTCGTGGTGAGATTGTTCTCAGGTTCGAAATTTAAGTCAAAGTTGGAGTCGCCACCGAATTTATGGTAATTCGGAACCATTCGAGCCCACTCTATGTCGTCATGGGCTATACATAAAGTACGGCTCACTTCGATTTCAGAGTTTATGGGGCCCGTCCCTTTGCATTGCGATACCGATACCATCTACACCGGTATCGTGTAAAGAATGACTCTCGTGCGCCAACGGTTTCGGGCATCCGGAAACCGAGGTTCTGAGTAAGGGGTGAGGGTACGTGTTGGGAAGCCCACTAAGGACACCCAACCCCGCCCGCACAATGGCGGCCTCTACTAAGACATTGTTCGTGTTCGTGTACGCGCGTTAGTAAAACGACTAAATGATATGCAAACAGGGTTTTCGGCTAAGCATGCGAATTATTGGTTAACTACGTCATTTTAATGCATCTTGATTCACGTCAAAGTGATTTAGCATGTGATGTTCATTTAAGGCAATAAATGGCAAACATAGAAAATAGAAAACTCGTAAATAAATTACAAATTACACGGGCGGAATACAACCCGGAATTCACAATACAACGAGCAATAAAATAGAATAATCGAATAGGAAGTGGTAAACGTTAACTAGAAACGGACCCGTATATAATAAATATAAACTAGACCGTAAGTTGTGCAAACGGACGAACTTCGATTAAATACACATTATATTATGTATTAAACGGGGGACGGAGATATGGAACCTAGACGTGGTGCTAGCCCGATCCCGAATCTCGATGCCTTGTCCCGACTTATCAGATCGAGGAATAGAGTCTAAATTAATCATGTGTCGGATACGACTAAAGAGTCGTCGACACAAGAATAATAGTGCGAGACCGTCGATCAAAGTCGTTTTAACTGATATGATATGCATGAATTTTGAAAAATAGGATCACGTGATTGACTTTACACGTGTCGAGTAAAAGTCATAAAAAAATGACGAGGCTCAAATGATGATCAAAGCGCTCGGTTTTCCAGGCTACAGGACCCACTCGATCGAGTCGTGGGCCTTTGCCCGGTTTTTGGTGTGCTACTCGATCGAGTGGGCTTGTGCACTCGATCGAGTGCCCTCTGTACGGGTGTTTAATTTGTGCTTTGAAACGACCCATTTTGTAGCTTTTATGTTTTTGAATCGAGATGTCATTACGCTAAATATAAATATTGTCCAATTTATATTAGTTTAAATCTCGATGGCTCGTCATACTCGATATTCGGTTATAGAACCGACATCTAGTATTTAGAGCGAATTTGCAAAATCAAGTTTGATCGGGCTAGAACAAATATCGATTCCCTCAGCATCATAATGTCGTAATCAATCCTTTCGGATCGTGTGACAATTAATTCGGCGTCAATGGGTTTCGTCCTAATCCGATTTGTCGATGATTCTTTAGAATAATATTTTGAAAGAAATGTGGTCGGACATATTTAACGACGAATCTTCACGATCTATTACGCCCTTAAGTGTTTAGGGCGGCGCACATCAAAGGGCGCTACCTCCAATACGACTTGTAAAGGGATTAAATAGACTTTAGGCGGAATTCGTAATTAAACATATTCGACCCAAAAATTCGACCGTCGTTGCAAACTTAAGTCCTCGGCATTTTAATATCGTAATTTGGCCTTAAGGCCTACGATCGTTAATTTAGCCTCAACGGACGTTGCTCGTATCGTTTTGAAAATAGTTTTGTTAAATAATTATACGCGGTATTAATATTATAACAAAATGTAAATGACGATAATTAAATGTTAGAGGTTAGAATACGATAAGTAAATGTTAGATGTTAGTTGACATAAAATAAAATGTTAGATTGCGATAAATAAAATGTTAGTAGCAAAATTGAAATGTTAGTAACAAAATTAAAAATGTTAGTATTAGTGTTAGTAATAATAATAATAATAATAATAATAGTGTATATATATATAATCAAAAAAGAGAAAGGAGAAAGGATGTCGGGATTTGAATTACACCCTCAACCTACATGCTTAATTGGTCTCGGAATCGGACTCGTATTAGCGACAGGAGCGCGGGAGTGTCGAGATATGTAGGGTGAGTTATGGTGTGTGTCTTTGACGAGTTTTGATCTCGAGAATTTGAATGTGTATGTGTGTATGTAGATGATGGATGATTGAATGTTTGAAGGTGTGTTTGATGGTTGATGTATGTAAAGTTGTAGTGTGATTAGGGTAAAAAGTTGTGTGAAGGTGGTAAAAAGGTAGAAAAAGTGTTGTGTAATGTGTTGGGGTGATGGGGTATTTATAGGGAAATACCCCGGTTTAGGGTCACTCGATCGAGTGGTGCGGGTGCACTCGATCGAGTGCCCGTTATTGGGTCTGGTTTGGCGGGTTCATGGCCTTACTCGACCGAGTGAGTGTGAACCACTCGATCGAGTATGTGTGAACGGAGGGAGTGTAAATAGGGAATGATTGTTGACCATTTTTGAAAGGATTTGGTTGTTGTGACCTGATTCATTTTGTGTATTTGGACATAATGTGAGGCTGGTTCGTCTCGGGATTCGACTTTGACCGGGTTTTGACTCGGTCGCTAAAAGACGGTTTTATTTCCGGTGACGGTTTTGACCCAAATTAGTCTCATTTTATTGGAAACGGCCCACTGGGCCTGAATTTGAGGTTGGTTTTGAGATATTTGCACTCCACTAAATGCCCACGTTGGATACTATTGATTCTGAGTCCGTATTCGAGCGTATTAAGTCACGTTAGTGTCCGATCATCATCGGGTGTTTTGTCGGAAGCTGCTATAGACACTAGCAGGCAAAATGCGGGTGTCTACAGAGCCCCCACTCTAACTGAGGCTTGGACAAGGCGAAAGTCAGAGTAGCTACCAGGCCAATCGAGGATTACGACCTGGCAGCCTTCCGGTCGGGTCGTTTATAGTCCATTAGACTTGCGTGAAGGGCTCGCCAGCCATAAGCAGAGGGTCATACCTGTCCTGATGATGATAGCTCCGTGGGGAGTCGAACTTGCCTTTGAAGTCATAGGTGTACCCGCATGCCGACACATCACATTTTGGATGTAACATTCCAGGAGAAACACCAACTCACGCTGGGGAGTAAAGTAGTTGCACGAGACTTGCTTCTGAAGTCTTGGGTGTACCCGTATGCCGACACATGACAACTTGCATGTAGCATTCCAGGAGAAACACTGCCTTTGATGTTCCGTTGGGAAGCACTAGCTGGTACCTGAAATGTTAGATACATAGGCAGAAATAGCAGGCATAGCAGATAGCAAGATAGCACATAGGAAATGCAATTAGCATCCATAGACTGACTTGCGCTGGGGAAAATGGTTTTTGCTTCATTTTGAAATCGAAGTCCTGAATGCAACTCACGTGCTAGGAGATAGGTTTTCAAAATTGAAAGGGGTAGAAAAGAAATTTGCAGTTTAAATAGACTGAAATTTGACCTTGTCGAAAAGGATTTTATCAAATGGCTAAGTTTTGCAAACTTTGAAGTGAAAATTTGAGGAGGGAGGTACCGACAGACTCGACTCTGGACGTGACAAGACGACGAGTTGACAGACACGACTTGGACTCTCGAGGGGTTGGACTGTGACTCGGTAGGGGGGTGGGCCACCTAAGATGACAAGACTCTTAAGTTGCGCTATTCCGTAGCCTTGGCGAGTGGCAACACGGTCGAACATACATAGAAATGGGAACGATGTGTCATAGTCTGTAATGAGACTGCTTCTGCAGGACTCAGCAGTGGCAATGTTGTAGTCTAGTGTTCTTTGAATGTTTGGTTTTGGGGTACATTCCCAAAGTGGGTGCCGCTTCGAGTACCTGACGGATTCTCGTCTTCGACTAAGCCGAGTACTAGGACACTCTATAGAAAGGAGGCTAGATTTTTGAAAGTATTTGGATTATGTGGGTGGATGGAGAACTTCTGCCTAAGAGAAGCCCCCAGGACGGCTAACTGTTGAGAACATGACAGTGTCGTGATAGGAATGATGGTGCTTTCTGAATTTGTGTCAATATCGGTGGTTCTGCCCTTGTTGAAAGGTTGCCTACGTATTCACGTGTAGTGAAATCAAACCAAGTCGTAGTTCAGTGGATTGGAAGATATATTATGGTGCCTAGTTTATTAGGGCTTTGTGTGTAACTAGCCATAGCGATGGTGTAGGCTAGGTGAATTCCCAATGATCTCTTGATCAAACGGTTAGAACAGTTAGGATGTTGATCCCGTGATTGTGAGCGTTCTTCGGGGTAGCCCCCAGAGGTGGTGTGAACTATTTGGGCATGTTCTATGCCGACCGCAGGTTGAGTTCCCGTGTTTGGGGTTGGTAACGGGTTTGGATAATTTTGGAATTGTGGAGCTAGGTCGCAAGTGGCTTTAATGCTTCGAAATCTGGAGCCCGATTTTGTGGAGCTAAAGCTTCGAGGGTAAGGTACTGTAATGTGGTAGGAAAGTGGGAACTCGAGTAAAAATGACTCGAACTTCAATCGCGGTAGGTTGATAATGCGGGATCTGATTTCCATGTCTGGCCCTAATGGTTAGGGGTATCCTATGGAGCTTGAATCCTCAAAATTCCGAGTTGTCTCTTAGCCTAGGTCTCGGGAAGGTCTTGAAGGTTGTAATGTGGGAAGGCTAAGTGTGGTGTTAGCTGACCAGCTTGATTGTCTCTTCCCTATTGGACGGTATAGGCATTGATAATTTTTGAATTGACCGTACCCCGGTCAAGGGATTTTCACTTGAGTTGAACGTTGACCACGGTCATGGGTATTTGAATTTTTTTGTTTTTGTTTTTTTTTTTGGGTTGACCTCTTAGCCCCGGTCGTGGGATCCTTCACTTGAGTTGAATGTGTCCCGGTCAAGGGATTGATCGTATCTGGTCGAGGGATGTTGAGAGTTCTTTTTTGGTCATGGCCAGCTCTTTTGTTTCGGCCTTTTGCTTTTTTTCTTTGGACTTCTGTTTTTTGTCCAGTTTTTTTTTCCGGCTATCCCTCCCTTTGATGTTGTGGGTGGATATGGGGGTGGGCCCATCGGTTGGATTAGGCTTGTGGAGCTAAACCTTTGTAAGGTGTAAGCCTAGTTGGTGAGTGCAACTCGCGGTGGAGTACTCTGCGGTAAGCATGGTGATTTGGATCTCGGTATTGTCATCATAATTCCGAGCAGGCTTAGTGGGAGCATCGTCCCGAGTTGGGTATTTTTGGCATCAAGCCTATAGAGTCAAGATGCTTCTTTTTTGCTTCTAGTCAGACTAACGCCTAAGGTAGGGATTGATCAGTCTTATTGGAGGGGTGTTTATTGTGGGAAATGGGCTTGCCTTCCGTCTTGAACCCAAACTAGGAGACTACCTAGATTTGTCATAGGATTCGATACTGCTCCTACTAGGGGTAGTTATGTGGCTGTCTATGCCGGACATGGAACAGGTAAGGGAAAACATGGGTCTCAGTTCCTGCAGTCATTATAGATGTGCCTATAATAGTCACGTGCATGTGCTCACAGTGTATGATGGTGTTCATCATGTTCTTGGAAACACATAAGGAAGCATATAGGAGAGATTGAAAAAGTTGATTTTATTGAATTTTGGAAAGAGGACAGAATACAGTTGACTCTGACATCGGAATTGAAAGAAATAGAACATCCTAGACTCGGACTTAAATCAAATCTGGACTCTGGGATGAGGTTGTCAGTAATCTTCGGCTTCTAAGGACTCAAATGGATGTCCTGTATAGCCTTCGGTAGAAGCTTTACCCAGATCTTCATTATGTCGAAGATCGTCTTCAATCCTAGTGCCCATTTCGGTAAGCACTGCAAAGTTTGAAATGCCGGCATGCCTAAGATGGACGCGGTAGGAGGGTAGAAGGTTGTTGATGAATGCCTCCACTAGTGTCTTATCGCTGGGCTTGTCTATCAGCGTAACACTCTCAGCCCGCCAACGTTGAAGGTATTTGGTGAAACCTTCTGTTGGATCTTGGGCCATGACTTCTAAAGTCCGCATGGTAGTCTGAAGTTCAGTATTATCAGAATAGTTTTTAGCAAACTCGGTAGCCACATCTTCCCAAGTGGGGAATCTTTTTATATTAAGCCTATAGAACCAGGCTTTTGGATATTTCCCGAGGGATGTGCCGAAAAGATTGATGAACATGTCGGCTTTGACCCCCTTGATCGCCATAAACGCCTTGAAAGCTCGGAGGTGTAGTAATGGATCCTCCGTCCCTTCGAATATGGGTAACCCTTCTAGATTTGAGATCTGTTGGTAGTTTCTCACTAGTGGGTGTATAGTCTCGGGAGTTTTCAACTCGGATGTTGTTCTCTTGGGAGGCATGGAACTGTTGTTCGAGCTCACGCACCGTGCTGATCAGTTTAGCAATTGGCCCAGTATTTACCGACCCATAATTGAAGTCTTGTTCTTCAACGACAGTTAAACGAGCATTCAAGGCCTCTTGGTCGGCTCTTATGAACCCTAGTTGGGTTTCAAACATGGCCTGCTTACTTGCCATGGTTTCTAGCAAAGCCTTCAGTTCATTAATGATGTTTTCCATCTCCCTATTCTCGGTTGTGGATGTCATCCTCTGCGAGAATACCCACGTAATCAGAAATGTTGCTTCGGAACTTGAATACACCAAGGCATAGGAAATAGCGCGGGAGGAGAGACAACTCTGGTTTGACTCGGGTTAGACTCTCCCAAGACAAATATGTAGGGTACGATTCTCGGAGTGATTGTGATTAATCGCCCCGTCGGAGAATAGCCCCCAAGTGAGACCAAGGACTCTTGTAGGACTCAGATGGTGTGACATCTAAGTGACTCAAAAAGTGAGGTACGTGAGACAACACGTGTAAGACATAACCCTTAGAGCAATCGTGATTAATCGCTCTGCTGAAGGGTAGCCCCCGAGTGGGATTGAAGATTTTGCTAAGACTCGAGTGTCGGACGAGTGATCCTTTAGATGTAAGGATCACGAACCTTTAGCTACAGGGCTATGCCTTGTAAAAGGTTGACTCGGCCTCGAGAAAAGGCAGACGGGGTAAGGGAAGAAACTCGCGATGTAAGATCGGCAGAGTTTCGACGCTAGAGACCCTTGACTTGACTTGAATAAGGATAGACCCTGTGATTAGGGTAGACCCTAACGTTAAAGGACTTGAATTGGGATGACTCGACTAACGGATTGAAAGACGGGCAAAATTCCACTGGGAAAGGTCGTGAGGACCGTCCTGTCGGAGGGTAAGATCGCGTGTGACTTTCTAGTTAGGACTCGAGTGTTCAGACGAACCTTCCATTTACGATTGTATGACTCGTGTTGGTCGGTTATGCCTTTAGAAAAAGGCGGACTAGGATGGGGAAGAAACCCGTGATGTAGGATCGACGGAGTTTCGACGCTAAAGACTTTCGACGTATTACGAAAAGACCCGACACACGAATTACGGTAGGTCCTATAATAGGGAAGGTTTTTGAAAAATGATTGAATTTTGAAAAATGATTGAATTTTGAAAATTGAGAGGACAGTCCTGAAATTGGCAGTGGGCCAATAGGACCAGGCATTTTGAAATATTAGAATGGTTGCGAGTAATTTCGCGCTTTGAAAATTGAGGAGGCGATCCCGTCTTTTGAAATTGGCAGCATGCCGACAGGGCCGAGTTTTTTTTTGATAAGTTGAATATTTAGAATTTTGAAAATTTGAATATCGAAAATAAATTTCCGAAAATTTGAAAATCGAAAATAAGATCCCGAAGATTTGAAAATCGAAAACGGCATCTCGGGGATTTGAAAATCGAGAATCGTATCTCGAGGATTTGAAAAAAATCGAAATGGAATTTTGAAATTTGAAAATCGAAATGGAATTTGAAAATTCGAAAATCGAAAGGTGGATCGGAAATTCGAATTTTGAAATGGGAAGCATGCCGGCTAAAAAAAAAAAGGCTATTTTGAGTCAAATCGTAGGTCTACATTTCGGCAGCATTCCGAGGTTTTGAAATTGGATATTTTGAAAAGACGGGTCCCGAAACGGATCGTATTTCGGGTTTTTTCAAAATTTGGTGTTTTTGGAAATATGCATTTTTTGAAATGACGGTTTTTGAAAAATGACACGGAAACCAAGTAGCACGTAGTCAAGCAAGCATTACAACGACGCTTATGTATGCTTTACACTAAGTCTCAGTCGGTCAAAATAGGGTCTATACCAACAACGATGGCATTCTCGTGAATCGGGACAGACTCCCTAAGCCGAGTTGGTCTTAGGACATGCCGCAAAACCCAGACGAGTTCCGCCATCGAAGTCTTTAGCACACCCATGTAGGAACGCACCGTGGTATAGTGGGACGTCGGTCACAAGTAACCGGCCCGGCCAAAATTTGGATTATGCGTGAATCATTAAACTAATGTGCGCACACTAATATACGAACGATTTCTTTTCGAGTCTCACCCTGGGAACCCCGATGACATGTGGTACATCAGGTATCCCCAGCAGAGTCGCCAAATTGTGGACGTGACGTAGGTCCACCCCGACGCGGCCACGCGCGGGTTTGGGTAGGCGAATGAATCTCGTGATGAGATTGTTCTCGGGTTCGAAATTTAAGTCAAAGTTGGAGTCGCCACCGAATTTATGGTAATTCGGAACCATTCGAGCTCACTCTATGTCGTCATGGCCCACTTCGATTTCAGAGTTTATGGGGCCCGTCCCTTTGCATTGCGATACCGATACCATCTACACCGATATCTTGTAAAGAATGACTCTCGTGCGCCAACGGTTTCGGGCATCCGGAAACCAAGGTTATGAGTAAGGGGTGAGGGTACGTGTTGGGAAGCCCAGTAAGGACACCCAACCCCGCCCGCACAATGGCGGCCTCTACTAAGACATCGTTCGTGTTCGTGTACGCGTGCTAGTAAAACGACTAAATGATATGCAAACAGCGTTTTCGGCTAAGCATGCGAATTATTGGTTAACTATGTCATTTTAATGCATCTTGATTCACGTCAAAGTGATTTAGCATGTGATGTTCATTTAAGGCAATAAATGGCAAACATCGAAAATAGAAAACTCGTAAATAAATTACAAATTACACGGGCGGAATACAACCCAGAATTCACAATACAACGAGCAATAAAATAGAATAATCGAATAGGAAGTGGTAAACGTTAACTAGAAACGGACCCGTATATAATAAATATAAACTAGACCGTAAGTTGTGCAAACGGACGAACTTCGATTAAATACACATTATATTGTGTATTAAACGGAGGACGGAGATATGGAACCTAGACGTGATGCTAGCCCGATCCCGAATCTCGATGCCTTGTCCCGACTTATCACATCGAGGAATAGAGTCTAAATTAATCATGTGTCGGATACGACTAAAGAGTCGTCGACACAAGATTAATAGTGCGAGATCGTCGATCAAAGTCATTTTAAGTGATATGATATGCATGAGTTTTGAAAAATAGGATCACGTGATTGACTTTACACGTGTCTACTAAAAGTCGTAAAAAAAATGACGAGGCTCAAATGATGATCAAAGCGCTCGGTTTTCCAGGCTACAGGACCCACTCGATCGAGTCATGGCACGGACTCGGTCGAGTGTGCCTTTAAGGTGGCTACTGCCCGGTTTTTGGTGTGCTACTCGATCGAGTGGGCTTGTGCACTCGATCGAGTGACCTCTGTACGGGTGTTTAATTTGTGCTTTGAAATGACCCATTTTGTAGCTTTTATGTTTTTGAATCGAGATGCCATTACGCTAAATATAAATATTGTCCAATTTATATTAGTTTAAATCTCGATGGCTCAACATACTCGACATTCGGTTATAGAACCGACATCTAGTATTTAGAGCGAATTTGCAAAATCGAGTTTGATCGGGCTAGAACAAATATCGATTCCCTCCGCATCATAATGTCGTAATCAATCCTTTCGGATCGTGTGACAATTATTTCGGCGTCAATGGGTTTCGTCCTAATCCGATTTGTCGATAATTCTTTAGAATAATATTTTGAAAGAAATGTGGTCGGACATATTTAACGACGAATCTCCACGATCTATTACGCCCTTAAGTGTTTAGGGCGGCGCACCTCGAAGGGCGCCACCTCCAATACGACTTGTAAAGGGATTAAATAGACTTTAGGCGGAATTCGTAATTAAACATATTCGACCCAAAAATTCGACCGTCGTTGCAAACTTAAGTCCTCGGCATTTTAATATCGTAATTTGGCCTTAAGACCTACGATCGTTAATTTAGCCTCAACGGACGTTGCTCGGATATTTTTGAAAATAGTTTTGTTAAATAATTATACGCGGTATTAATATTATAACAAAATGTAAATGACGATAAGTAAATGTTAGAGGTTAGAATACGATAAGTAAATGTTAGATGTTAGTTGACATAAAATAAAATGTTAGATTGCGATAAATAAAATGTTAGTAGCAAAATTAAAATGTTAGTAACAAAATTAAAAATGTTAGTATTAGTGTTAGTAATAATAATAATAATAATAATAATAATAATAATAATAATAATAATAATAATAATAATAATAATAATAATAATAATAATAATAATAATAATAATAATAATAATAATAATAATAATAATAATAATAATAATAATAATAATAATAATAATAATAATAATAATAATAATAATAATAATAATAATAATAATAATAATAATAATAATAATAATAATAATAATAATAATAATAATAATAATAATAATAATAATAATAATAATAATAATAATAATAATAATAATAATAATAATAATAATAATAATAATAATAATAATAATAATAATAATAATAATAATAATAATAATAATAATAATAATAATAATAATAATAATAATAATAATAATAATAATAATAATAATAATAATAATAATAATAATAATAATAATAATAATAATAATAATAATAATAATAATAATAATAATAATAATAATAATAATAATAATAATAATAATAATAATAATAATAATAATAATAATAATAATAATAATAATAATAATAATAATAATAATAATAATAATAATAATAATAATAATAATAATAATAATAATAATAATAATAATAATAATAATAATAATAATAATAGGAAGGGTCTGGTTAAAACCTCCCTGATCATCCACCTCCGAAATCGACATGACCTTGGAAACGCTCAGGTAATTACGCGCCAAGCCCTTTCTTCTAGTTTATCTATTTTTTCTGCGGCAGAGGTTACCCTCAAGCGTATGAGTCTTTGGCTTTGCGGGGTTTGCTTTACCACACATTCTCTTTCTGCCAAGTGTCGGCACAGGCCGGGGTCTGATTTTGTTGCACCCCCTGATTGTGGTGACGGAGTTGCTCGTTTTTTTGTTTATGGCATCCCTCAGCCGCTCGCTCCATCTTCGTCACCTGGCATTGTTGTGGGGCCTGTTGGGTTGGGTTGTCCTGACGTGGCTTCTCTGGATCGCTTGTTGTCGGTAGGGGTGCGCACTGTGAAATCTATCCCTCCCAGATGTCGCCTTGGGTTTTCTAAGATCTTCAGGGGGGGCCTTGATGCTGTGGCTGACTCCCCTGATGACCTTTCTCGCTGGGTTAGCTTGCTTATTTTACCTCTCTGTGTTCTTAAGTCTTTTTCCCCCAGGAGTAACCTTTAGTGTAGAGCTGTCGTGAAGCGCCAGCGTCAGGAGGAGTGTATTACTAGTGTCATTCGTACTTGGGGTGCCCCTGGTGGTATTGCTCTGCTTCTGCAGGAGACCTTAGCTGAGGAGGGTCCTTCTCTTCGTTTGGAGGAGGACATTGACTCTAGTGAGGTTAACTTGCGGCAGTGCCGGCGGAAGATTTGTGATGGTCATTACGCTGCCGCTGTCCGGGTGCTTTCTTCGTCTGGCGTTGCCCCTTACTCGGTCGATACTCTGCAGGCTTTGAAAGACAAGCACCCCACTATTCCGCCCCCTTCCTTGCCGCCTTTGCCTGCCGCTCACCCACAACTCGTCGCGTCCACGACCGTGGTGTTGGATATGATCAGGAGTTTTCCGCGTGGCACTTCTTGTGGACGGGACAGTTTTCGTGCCCAACATCTTCTGGATTGTTTGAGCGGGGCCGCGGTGGCTATCTCGGATGATTTGATCACCTCTATCTCTAGGGTGGTTAACCTGTTTCTCGAGGGTAGATGCCCGCAGGTTCTCAGTGAGTACATCGCCAGTGCTCCGCTCACCCCGCTTGTTAAACCAGGTGGTGGGGTCCGTCCTATTGATGTGGGCACTGTTTGGAGACGCCTTGTCTCTAAGGTTGGGGCTATTCTGATTGGTCCGTCACTTTGCGGTTACTTTGAGGGCCTCCAGTTTGGGGTCGGGGTTTCTGGTGGAGGAGAGGCCATTCTTCATGCCTTGAATCGGTTTATTGAGGATCATGGTGGTGATGTGGGCCTTTCCATGCTTTTGGTCGACTTCCAGAATGCCTTTAATTTGGTCGACCGGGAGATCATGTTGCGTGAGGTTCGTCGTTGTTGCCCTGTTCTTTCCCGCTGGGTCGAGTTTTGCTACTCTCGGCCCGCCAGACTCTTCTACGGGGAGCATAGCCTTTGGTCTTGTCAGGGGGTCCAGCAGGGTGACCCTTTGGGCCCTCTTCTTTTCGCTTTGGTCTCGCATCCCTTGATTTGTAAGATCCGAGACTCTTTTCCCTTGAGCTTGCAGGCTTGGTACTTGGACAACGGCACCATCGTTGGAGATACTTTGGTCGTGGGGAAGGTTTTGGAGCTGATTATGGAGGATGGTCCTCGCTTGGGTCTTCACCTTAATGTCGGAAAAACCGAGGTTTTATGGCCTAAGGAAGACCCTAGGAGTCGACTTCCGGGTGTTTTTCCCCCTGATATTTCTCGACCGGTTCGTGGTGTCAAAGTCCTTGGTGGTCCCGTCAGTATCTGCCGTACTTTCAGCAGTGATCTTGTGGCGAAGAGAGTTACGAGAACCATTGAGCTTATGGATTCGGTTGCCAGGATTGAGGACCCACAGTGCGAGTTGTTGTTACTTCGTGCTTGTGCCGGTATTTCTAAGCTCTCTTTCTCTCTGCGAACCTGTCCCCCTACGGTCTTTGACTCGGCTAAGACCTTTGATGCGGCATTGCGGTCTAGCCTGGAATGCATTGTCACCGCGTCTGGCCCCGGGTTCGGGGACTGGCTGTGGCGTCTTTCCACACTGCCTTTTAATCTCGGGGGGCTGGGTGTGTATAGCGTCGGGGATGTCATGCACTATGCCTTTTTGGCTTCTCGCCTTCAGACCTCTGAGTTGCAGGCTACACTCCTTCGGCCTTCAGCTGTCTCTACTCCCGGGCCGACCTTCGATGCGGCCTTGACTCTGTTTAGCGAGAGCACCGGTTCCGACATCTTCCGTAATCCTAGTGAAGTCGCTGCCCCCAAACTCATGAAGAAATTGGCAGATATATACTTCACGAAGGTTACTGCTTCTTTAGAATCGGTTTTCTCCTTGACTCGACGACAGGTGGCTTTGTGGAAGTCTCTGCAGGGTGCTCACACGTCTGACTGGTTGCGCGCAGTTCCTATCTCCGGGCTGGGACAGACCATGAATGGGAGGACTTATCGATCTGTCCTTAGCTATCGGTTGGGTGTCCCTTTGTTCCCGGTACCCAAGCCCTGTTCTGCTTGTTCCCGAGTCTTTGAGGGGGACATTTTTGGAGATCATGCTGTGTCGTGTGCTGGTACCGTTGGTATTAAACATAGACATAACTTGGTTCGTGACACCCTTTTGGATATCTGTTTCCGATCTGGTATTTCGGCCGGTAAGGAGGTAGATGTCGGTTTGATTGATGGGCACGACAGGCCCCTACGCCCCGCGGATTTGCTTCTTTATTTCTGGGATAGGGGCCGTGATGTGTGTTTTGATTTGACGGGGTCGTCCCCTTTGACCCAGTCTGCGATGTCTGATTTTCTACCTGGCCGCGCAGTCGCTGATGCTGCTCAGCGCAAGTGCGCCAAGTATGGAGATTTGTGCACCAAGATTGGGTATGGTTTCCTACCTTTCTCTTTCTCTTCTCTAGGGAAGCTCGACGCGGAGGCCGCTGCTTTACTCAAGCGGATTCAAAAATTCTCTATCTCTCAGGACGCGGGAGCTCGGGCAGCTGCTTTTATTTTTACTCGTCTTAGTTTTTCTATCGCTAAGGGAGTGGGAGCCCAGATAGTATCTCGGCTTCCCTCCAACTTCTTTTAATTTGTTCTGGTGTTTAATGAAAGTTCCGATTTATTAAAAAAATAATAATAATAATAATAATATACCTGGCTCACAAGCAATAGCATAAGAAGAGGGGAATTCCTGAACCCAAGCATTATTAATCAAAGCTCTATCTAAGCTTGATAGAGCTTTGATTAATAATGCTTGGGTTCAGGAATTCCCCTCTTCTTATGCTATTGCTTGTGAGCCAGGTATATCTGATCATTCTCCAATTTTGGTGATTGTGGATTCTGTTCTGCAAGTTAAGAGGACCTTCAATTTTCTTAACACGTGGACTAGTCATCCTGACTTTAGATCAGTGGTGGATAAAGCTTGGTCATCCCATGTGGATGGATCTCCTATTTTCAAATTCTTTCAAAAGCTAAAAGCTGTAAAGAAAGCTCTTCAAAATCTTAGTTTTACTAATCTGGCTATTCAGGTAAACAAAGCAAAGTCTGATCTAAATCAGTGTCAAAATCTGATTCAAGCCTCTCCTTTGTCTCCTAGTCTCTTGGCTCAAGAGGCTGTTTTATTACAAAACTACAGTAAACTTAAATCTTCTGAGCTCAGTATGCTATATCAGAGGGCAAAAGTAAAACATCTTCAATTATCGGATTGCTCCTCAAAATATTTCTATGCCAAGATTTCGGAAAGGAAACATCAACAAATGATTGGTTCTATTCTTGACCATACAGGAGTAATGCATACTGGTATGGTAGGGGTTTCAGATGCTTTTCAGGCATATTATGCTACTCTTTTGGGTAACACATCTCACACTTCTGGTCTCTTCACTAAAAAAGGAAGGATTTCTGATGAGTTAGTGCAAAATCTTATAAAGCCAATTCAGATATCTGAAATTAAAGCAGCAGTCTTTTCTTTTGACTCCAATAGTAGTCCTGGTATTGACGGTTTCTATGCAAAATTCTTCAAAGCATCTTGGAATATTATTGAGAAAGATTTTTGTAAAGCGATTTGGGGCTTCTTCAAAACTAGTAAGATGCCTAAACAAGCTAATACTACAGTGGTTTCTTTAATACCCAAAAGACAACATGCTTGCTCCGTTCTAGATTTTAGGCCGATCTCTTGCTGTACTGTATTCTATAAAACAGTATCTAAAGTATTGACTAGTAGGTTAAAAATGGTCCTACCTCTCATTATAGGACCTGAGCAAGCTGCTTTTATTGAAGGCAGGAATATTTTTGACAATATCCTCTTATCTCAAGCTCTTGTCAAAGGCTATAACAGAAAATATCTTACTCCTAGATGTTTGATTAAGGTTGACATCAGGAAAGCTTTTGACTCTCTTCAGTGGGATTTTATTGAGGCTATGTTAAGGAATTTTGGTTTTCCTGATATTTTTGTTGGGTGGATTATGGGATGCATATCTTCTCCTTGGTAGTCCTTTAAAATCAATGGCCAGGTTTCTGGTTTTCTGCAAGGAAAAAGTGGAATCAGACAGGGAGATCCCTTATCCCCCTATCTCTTTGTTATGAGTAGTATGGAGATTCTTTCTCAGTCCCTTAGAACTTTTTGTGAGAAGAAACAAGTATCTTTTCACCCTAAATGTTGCAAGCTCAAACTAACTCATCTTATTTTTGCTGATGATTTAATGATTTTCACAAGAGGGGATGTTCCCTCGGTTTCTGCAGTCAAGCATACTTTGAATGAGTTTGCACAACTCTCAGGTTTGCATGCTAATAGTGACAAAACATGCACTTATTTTGGTGGGGTGAAGACTAATATTCAGGAGCAAATTATAGCAGCTACTGGTTTTTCTATTGGTGTCTTTCCTTTTAGATATTTGGGAATCCCTTTATCTGAGGGAAGGTTAACTGAAGTAATGTTTGATTCTCTAGTCCTAAAAGTGCTGAAAAATATACAGCACTGGTCCACTCATTTCCTATCCTATGCTGGGAAATCTCAATTGTTAAACTCAGTGGTGTTTGGTCTTGAAAACTATTGGTGTTCTGGAATTTTACTTCCCAAAGGTGTTGTTAAGCATATTAACAGGATGTGCAAGAATTTTTTTTTTTGGGGATTAAAGAGGGAGATAGAAAGCTGGTGTTTAAAAAATGGTCAGAAGTATGCTCTCCGTGGAATGCAGGAGGTTTCAATGTAAAAGATTTAGAGGTTTGGAATGCAGCTCTTATCTCTAAATGGTTATGGCAATTTGCAGGGGAAGGAGGAAGTATTTGGTCTAAGTGGTGTGATGCTTATCTATTTGATAAGCACACAATCTGGTCTACTCCCTCTAAAGAATTTTATCCTTCAGGACTGAAGAGTATTTTAAAAGTCAGGGATAAGCTCATTAATTTCACTGGATCTATATCAAATGCTAAACAGTTGTTGCAATCATGTGGGACTCAAAAGTTCCAGGTCTCTAAGTGCTATCAATTGCTCAAAAATTGGATCCCGAAAGCTTGGAGTAAAATTCTTGCTACTGGCAGAATTATGACTAGCCAAAAGATCTTTCTGTCCATGGCTCTACAAGAGCAGCTTGCAACTCAGGACCGGTACTGCAAACGTGGATTCCATATGGTTAGCAGATGCAGCTTGTGCTTGGCAGAGCGGGAATCTCATGCTCATCTCTTCCTCTCTTGTTCTTTTTCTAAGAAAGTATGGCTGGAGATTACTGGGTGGATGAATGTGGATGTTCAGGGTCCTTCCCTGAAGAGTATAGTCAAATGGATGTTATCCCCTCATAAGCGGAAGCACTGGAAGATGCCATGGATACAGACTAGTCTTGCAGCAGTAATTTCCATGATCTGGAAAGAAAGGAATAAACGAACTTTCACATCAAAGTGGACTAGCATTGATGCTTTGATTTCTAGAATTAAGCTCTATGTGGCAATTCGTTTTTGTAATGAATCTAATCCTAGGTACAATAGGATTAAGGAGAATATTGGGTCTTATAATGCTTTGGCATTCTAGTGTGATAGATGTTTTTTGCATCAAAATTGTAATTTCACTCACTATATGAATAAAATGATACCTTTTCTTGCAAAAAAAAATAAAAATAAAAAATAATAATAATAATAATAATATCCCTAGCAGGTCAAAATCAACTCCCTACCGTGGATAAGTTGCAGCAAAAAGGCTTTCATCTGGCAAATAGGTGTTGTTTATGTCAAAAGGATGCGGAGACAGTACAACACCTGTTTTTTTCGTGTTCATACTCTGCCAATATATGGAGAAGCATTCAGCAATGGATGAGCGTATCATGTCCCAAGACTAATCTTCGTAATATACTACATTGGATAACTAGTCATCATAAGAGAAAACATTGGAGGGCAACATGATTCAAGGTCACTTTGGCAGCTGCAGTTTATCTGATTTGGAAGGAAAGAAACGCAAGACTTTTTACTTCTTCAATAGCA